>NNCF01125876.1:1017686-1054155 GCA_002313205.1 Laupala kohalensis | reverse complement strand
ATTTTTATGAATTAAAAAAAATTAGAATGCTGTTAATGTTACAAAAAGCCCGTAAGTAACAGTATTTTGATCTTACAATATAGATAGATTTTATTTTTTACTGAGTAAATGAAGATTAGTCTGAGAAAAATCCCGATCAACGCCAGGTAATCAACTATTAGTGTATATATCTGATGAGCCATTTTTAATTTCTTGTAACGAATCGATTGCGAAAAATGGAACATAAAAGATTTATCAGATGTGCGTTATTAGTTTCATTAGTTTTTTAATAACTTTTTTGGTATTTACTTTGTAGTGAAATGAAAATAACTATTCTCAGTGAAGAGGAAAAATTGATTCAGTTGTGACACTCGCAGACATCTAAAATAAAATAAAAAGAATGGAGGGACCAAACTATAAACAGGTCGATCTGTATACCTGCAGATCATGAAATAAAAACAAAATCCAATAAATATGGAGTTGCGTGAATTAATTAAATAATTCGTTGAGTTTATATTTTTACTGGTTGTATGTACAAGTAGCTCATAGCAAACAAAGATACAAATTATAATTTAACTTTTGATATGTCATGGATAACTATTATTAAAATATTTAATCATGGTTAAAGAAATGACATAATGTGAAATATCTACAAGAATCTAAGTTTAATTCCTTACTTCATTAAAGAGAGTCTACATTTCACTTACTACTTTCTCATTACTACTTTCTCATTGTTTTACTAATTTACAGTCGTTTAAGTTCTGATAACCATTCCTCCCGTATTTCGAATCTCTTCTCTGAGAAACACTACTTACATGCATTAACTCACGAACCCATCATGCAATTACCCTCAAATCCTGTTCATAACACAGCTCATACTTCTCAACATTTAGTCGCAAACTTGATCACGCTAGGCTCCTTGCCAGATCGCCTTTCGAAGTCTGGTGCTAAACCAAGCAGTGCTTGTAGAGCCACCGTGAGGCTTGAACAACCCCTCGCTCGGCATCACTCCAAATCTTCCTTTTGCTTTCTCACCCCACTTCTCCTCCATCTTCTTCGTTCCTCCCACTTCAAACGCCATTCCTGCGACTGAGACTTTTTCGATCGTCCGTCCATATTAACTCTTCAACTACTGCTGTAAGAAGTTTCCAGAATTTGCCACCATAGTACTCTATCTCTCCGCTTCCTATGCCGTAAAGCTCGTGGACCGACCTTCTTCGTATCCTCCGTCAGTGACTCCATCACAATCCTGACACCAATTCCTCTCATCAATTCTCCGCCGTTTCACCACCGCCCTCCAGAAGAAGAATCCAATTCCTCCATCGCCCTCCACCAAAATCTCACCCTCGTTTCTCTTCCATCGCCACAATCCCCGCGTCCCCCGACCCTGCATCGGCGTCCTGACGCCAGGATTAACCGTCCCCGCTCCGACGGTGTCGTCGTAAATTACTACGGCTTAACTTCCCGAGAGCGAGCGAGCGGGCGGGCGGCGGAAGGCGTCGCAAGACCCTAGGACCAAAGAATCTCTCTCTCTCTCTCTCTGCAAAGCTTCTCCGCTAGGTCTGAACAAAAAACCTCAGTCGAGCAACAGGGCGGCCATTTTTGCTCTCCAGATTAGGCGGCGGCTCTAACTCGCATCCATCAGAGGAGTTCTCTGCTGCTGGCTCTCGATCGATGCGGAAGTCTCCAGCAAAAGGGAAGTAAGGATCAGCGGCGGGACGGAGGGAGGTGCGGAACAGTTGACGGCAGAGGGACAAACGGAGGATGGACAGGACTCAATAGAAGAGAAATGTATCTTTAATTTGCAAGAGAGTTGTCACAAATAATGGAGTAGTGACACATGATTAGTTGTCGCAATATTTTTATCNAATAATGGAGTAGTGACACATGATTAGTTGTCGCAATATTTTTATCATCAGGTTTCATTTTTTTATGAAAATTCTGTCATTATTCTCAATCAAATTTCTTCTAAAATATTAACGTCGCTACACATGTCTTCTCAATTTTCTACCTTTTAGCAAAGAACTTTTTTCTTTTTCTTATCTATTACTGCATTTTTAGGGGGAAATAATATTCTGTTACTATTTTTTGTTGTTGTAAATTTGGCATAATATTGCACTAGTGAGCAATAATTTTATATTTCGGATTTTTTCCCCTGAGAACGACTACGGTGGTTTCGATGAACTTCACTTGAGATATATTTTGGATGAACAAGTTATCTAACATGGTCTTATTTTCAAATAGGATCGTTTTAGGCAGAGCCGACTAAAGTTAAAAAGCCCTGAACAGAAAAGAAACCTGGCAACTCAGGAGTCTCATGCTCACCCATGCAGCATGTATGGTGTACGTGATTAATTGATTATAAATCTCTTTTGAAAAAGCTTTGTGCAGTAACACTTATTGTTCAGCGACCAATGTTGCATCTAATTTGATATTGTTCGTCGTACTTCGAATAACGAAGGTAAGAACGTTTCATAATTTTGAAAAACATACGTTTCATAACCTACCAACAATTTTTAATCTTGTATATATTAAGAAAAAAAGTGATTCTATCAGTATTGTTGCATATTTTCGTGATGTTGCCTTCCTCAATATAACTCTCTTTACGGTAGTTTTATGAGGGGGCGTTATGTGAATTAATTAGTTGACATAACCAGCATCCTAAGTTACAAATCTCTCAGTTGTTGGCGTTGCAGAAAGGTTCTTCTTTTGATTCATTTAAAGACGTAGTCGGATTATTCCCAGTTAACTCGGACACAAGAGATGAGTTGAAAAGTGTAACTCTTCAAAATTGTTAACAACATAATTAATCAGATCATGTATTCATTTTATCTCATTGCCACTTTTTTTTAAAAATCCATCTTATGAAAGTAATAATATATTTTCAATGCATGACATAGTTCATATAATTAAAAATACAAGGAACTGTTGACTGGAGAGAACTGACAATTTAAAATCTTTTATACATCCCGATTTTTCTAGTGACCTCCTTTGAGTTACTCAGGTACTTCCGTAAAGAAGAGAAAAATATGTATGGGACATCGTATACTGGAAGCCTTTTTAATGGAAGTTTTATACTGAACAAATGGTCAGGAAGTATTTATACTAAAGAAAGAAATTAATATTTATAGAAACTTATAAAGTATTTAATTCTTTTGAAGGAACTGATACTCCGCGATTTCTCCTCATGGACCTGTGGTTCGCAGAAGCGAGTCTGGTCATATCCTCAGCGTGTGAGGAATGATAACGTTAGGGCTTTCTACTGTAGATGGGACTGTTTTAGATCTTTTTTCTTATTTTTGAAAACTACTGGTTGAAAAGAATATATAACTTTCAATTGTTTACATCGCCGATGCATGACTGAATCAGACAAGGCATCCAGAAGCAAAATGAAAGATAAATGTTTGGCATCTTATGTTTACTGTGTATGTACTCTACTTACTTCACAAACATTGGGTACATTGATAAAACATTAATTATTCCCTTAAGTTCGACAACGGAAATAATTATCGGCCACTGATATGGACGATATTGACAAAGCTGTCACCCAATCACTGAAATTGCAACATACGTAACTTAACACGATCGTGGTTCCCCTTTCGTGCTTATTAGGTAATTACAAAATCCATGGTTTAAATTATCCTAGGTACATTTTTGTCATTAATAATGTCATTGATATTGTGTCTGGTAATAGAGTTTTTAACAATTTTTATGACTAATTAACAGCCATGAGTCGATTTCGTTTTAAATATATACACCGTCTTCCGAGCAACTTTCCTGATCATCCAGATATTATCGTTTACTGTGTTGAAGAATGAAACAAGATTGTCTACAAGAGACAATTGAATTAAATGTTTGCTGTATTTGTTAACATAATTAATAGTAATTCATTTTTACATCAGTTTTCAGTACCATCATAGTAGCACTGTAGTAGTACCTCAAAGAAATTAGTTTTTGGAGAGTTCTGTATCTCTAATCTTATGTTAAGATGTGGTGTTTCTTGAAAGCTATGCAATCGTCCATAAACAACATGAATATAAAATATGATACAAAAATGTGTGATTTCTCAAAAAAGTAATTCATTTAAAATTTTGAGTATTTCACTAAATAATATAACAGTTAAGTTTAAAGATTATAATTAAGTCTACATTCATGAAGTATAAAGCTTATTGGTATCTGTTATTACATAGAAAAGGATGGTAAATCCCTATTTCACAACAGCGTTGATGGTGGTCTCCATGTTAATTAAACAACTACATGTTTTATCTATTAAAGGAACTCACTGAATCATCGTCTTCTCAATAAAAAACTGACAATAATTAACCTCTGCCACATTTCATGTGATTATAAGAAATGACACGAATTAAGACAAGAACACAGATAGAAACAAAATATTTGGTTCTGGTACTACTAGATTGACACGCATAAGNAAGACAAGAACACAGATAGAAACAAAATATTTGGTTCTGGTACTACTAGATTGACACGCATAAGTTCAGGTTCCATTACCAGTCCAAGAACCTGAAATATAAGGTTGTTCCGGATACAATAGCAAAAAGTACCAATTATTGATTATCATGGCGATATACTGACTTTTTATTACATAATTATTTATGATTGCTTACAGCATTATCAATGATAAAATATTTTCCATTCATGTAATAATTATTGAACCTTATTAATGTTTATATTTTGATGAATGTTTTTAAGTTCTGTTTTTAACTATCAACAAACACATACTTCCATTCCATGAAAGAAATTGATTCAATTTTTATGAAGTATAATCTAATGTATTACTTAAAATTTGATACGTTTTTTCAAATATTATTGGCAACTCTTTTGTTGCAGAACTCAAATTTCCTTCAACAATTGACTCAAGAGTCCTACAGACTCTCCCCAAAACTGCGAATTTTTTTGGAAATTGAATTAGAAATATATGGAGTGTTGTGAAGCGGGGGTATAAACGAGGATAACAGTGTAGTGATTGACTCAGTGTTCATTATGAGAATATTAACGTTACATAATTTTTGTAAATATTTTGTATGTTTTCAGTATGTATTTGTATCCGTTAAGTGTATTTTTTTTTATATATTCCTATATTTGTTACATTTCCTTCGTATTTTTATAACATATTTTATCTTGTTCGTGTCACAGATTAATTTTTCTTTATTTTCATAATGTCATATGTATTAATTGCCATGGGTGTTGTTTTTGCTTAGTTCAGATATTTACTTGCCATGTTTTATGTCTTTTGTCAAATTTTTGTATTTTTTTAAACCAAAGCCACCGAGCTATGCTTAACAGCTTACTAGCTGTGAAATCATTGTACTACTGGTTCTAGCACAGTTTGTGTATTGGATTCAAGAAACATAAGCGTGTGTTACAGTTTGGGTCCCAGATACATAGCCCCGTCTCTCGCCTCCTATCTTCAACCTCTGGACATCGTGTGATTCGCTGCCACCATTCAATCGACGACCTCCGCCGCCGTTGCCTCCAACCCCCGGCCGTGCCCTGCCCCTTCTCCGAGCGACGTCGAGGTCCTGGGAGCAGGTGGCGCTCTCGTGCGCAGCTGGCACGAACCCTCCGATAGAGCGAAACCTCCGCTGCGGCGGCGCGATGGTGCAAGCGGCGGTGGGCGCTGCCCCCGTCCGCCCCCCACAACACTACCCCACCCACTCCACCCACATCGAGTGGATGAGGCTAGGGATTCGAGGATCAAAAGGGATGCTCCTCCGATTCGGATGGTGGCGGGTCGCTCTAGGGGATTGTGATATGTTGAATCGATGGATGTCCATGTTCTTTTTGGGGGGATTTATTGTGGCTGAGGGAATTCGTACTTTTTTCGGTCTGTTGTTTGGTATCATTGGGTGACTTTATACTGTTTGGTATCAGGTTTCAGAAATGCATTTGAGTCGTAGAAATATGATTTCATTCTATTAAAAGTGGGATAGTACATTTTTATGATGTAATGTGAAACATTTCATAGCTGTATGTCCGAGAGATTCCTTGATTTCACTCATCCATATGCAACTTAATTATTTAACTTTGTGAAGAAAGTATTTTGAAAATATATAACATTCTTTCTGGAATACTAGCAGTATTACTTTATTTCCTTAAAACTTCGTATGACGGATTTTTAGCATTATTTATATTTATACTTGTCTCAAATAAACATGTTTGTTTAATGTTTTTGATCAATGGTCAGCCAGGAATATTTATTGCAATAACCGTTTCACATGCTGACATGTCCCGCCAACAAATACCTCTCTTCATTGAAATAAATAGACCTAGGTGTGCCTCTGGTACTTTTGTGTGCTGTGAAATTATGTATACTCTAATCTCTGAATAAATATGGTAGTCTTCGCGTACATAAACATAAGATGCCGTACAGAGAGCATAATATTATATACAGAATGTTATATTTCTCATACCGTTATATTGCATTATTCTCTTGTGTCGGATTACCTTTACCGCTTTGGAAATAAAAAAGGATCATTCGTTCGCCACTGTTACAAGGGATTGCAATAAGAAAATAAATCAACAAAGCAGGCAAAAATTGCCTTTTTTGCTACAAAACAAACACAAACAGGATCCGTTGCATTTCACTGATGAGTTAAAAATAATATATTCCCTCAAAATTTTTATGCTGTGAGCACCTTCGCTTTTTCTTGTGATGTTCTTGTTTCTTTATGAATAATCCTTTCTCATCTTTTCTTTTTGCGTTTTATATTTGACAAGATATAAAAAATTCTAATTATTGACTGACAAATCGTATTTACCAGCGTTAGCTACCTGTCCATATCGGAATTCCTCGCTAGAGGATGTAGAGGACAAAATGTTTTTGAGTTAACTTCGGAAACCGATGACTCTGATCTATCATTTCCAATTGGTTGATTCCAGTTTATAGTTTAAAAAAATTATAACCCTCACTACTGCTTTAATTCTCAGGAATAGCAATAGGCGATGATTATGCAACCCGCAATACGTATACTGTGTACTGGACATGAACTCGCTAGGAGAAACGGAATCCGTGTACCGGGATCGAGCTTATTGAAAGAAAAACGGAAAGTGATGTTCCTTAGCTTTGGTGTTTAATTACTTCTTCCAAATGGTAATAAATAAATAGAAATAATATATATGGTATTATTTTTCAGTTAATGAAAAAATACTTTTTCTCTAGTTGGCTTACATTGGTGCTTACTCCGCCTATTAAATCGTTTTAACACTAAACAAAATACTGCATTATATTTTGATTAGTCCCCCCGAATTAAGTTTGCGATGATAAACTGATACATCCAGTCAAAAGAGCCCTCAAATATGCCCACCCCTTCTTTCTCCTCTTAATCCATATCGGGATGTATCTCCAAGAAGTATTTCTATTGTCTAATTTGTTTCTATTGCCTAATTTCTCTTTCGATAACAATACAAAAAGAGAGAGTAATAAAAAACAAGTAAAAATAATTAAATCAAGGACGTCGAAGAACTCGAATGATCCCATCACCCCGGTATATCGACTCCCGAAAGACTTGGCAGTGCAGGAACGCGCGTGCCGCGTTGGCTGGGCCCGCGGGCCATGTCACGACAGCCGTCTTCTCAGCACGCGCTGTTTCCATGGAAACGCGCAGCTTCTCCGCCGCCGTTTCCTCCGCCACGGAAGCGTCCGCCGCCGCCGCCGCCGCCGCCGCTGCTTCTTCCTCCGCCTCCGTTGTGCTGCTGCCCCGAGGCGACGGCAGCGACTCCATTAGGGAAAGGCGCAAAAGCAGCGGCGGCAGCGACGATGGCGGAGGTTCTCTGGTGGCTGTGGGATACGGCAGCGCGCGCACAGTGCGACGAATCTCATATCGCTGCCTCCAAACTCAAAGCAATTTAGCACAAAAATTCTCTATTTTAAATTAAGATTTCAATAATTATGTGTCGATTTATGAATCAGAATAGTCCTATAAATAGTGAGTATAAAAATTCCTTTATATGGTAGCATAATTCTGTAAACGAAGTTAAAGTAATGGATTTAAAAAAATGGTTTTGAAATATATATCTCTAACCCGGAAAGAACAAACAATATAAATTTTGAAGAACTTTGCAAGCTCGATGCATTTTATCAGTTTCAGAAAATATATTAATTTGTTTCGTGTGAAATGTAACAAATATATCTTCTCTCCGCAGCCCACTGATTAGTTTAACAGACTTGCACTGACAAAACGTTCAATCAAACTTCTATTTCTTCGTTGTATATGCATGGCGAAGTATGTTGAGAGGGAAAGTAATTAATGATCGTATTCAGGTACCTAATATAATAAGTTTTCCTTGCGAGGGATTTCTATTAATCATGAAAAAATGTAGACCAGAAAACAATAACAGTGGTAAAGAAATACTAACAATGATGTTGTCATCGCATGGATTTTGGTCGGACAACTTGAATTGGTGGTAAGCAGTGTGAATATCTTTGAACGTATGCAATTTTACTAAATACTGATAACGACTGATAACCTCCATCATTAATTATCATCGCCATCAATGGTGTCAAAGACATATGGAACGAAGCTTTTATTTTTATCAATATTCATTACCAAATCCTCGTACCAAAGATTGCGTATTTAGTCCCACTGTGCGTTGAGTTTCCGCAGCACAACGCCTTAAGGCGCGAGTTGCGAAGCCTCCTAAGTGATGGCGAAGGGGTGAGTGATAAGGGGAGGGGAGGACGAAGTAGCATTTCGAGCAGGTGAAACAAGGTAGGTGCGAACTGCGTCGCGAAAGGGAAAAGCACGAGAGAAACAGTTGAAGGAGGAAGTTTGGATGCCGCTGTGGAGGGAGAGAAGAGAACGAACGCTTCGGTGTCGCGCACAGTGGATTAGCGAGCGAAGACACGCACAGGAGTTGGTAACATTGGGTTTAATTCGTGAGATCGTGAGGTTTCGTCGAGCAAAATTGACGAGAGGCGCGGATAACTTCCATGGGATACATAGGATGAATTGTATGGCTTCATTGCACGAGTGGAATTGTTAGAATAAAAAAATTACAGTTTTTATGATTAGATTTGAAAAAGATAATGCCAAGAAAGAAATATCATCAAAATTTGATGGGAAAAATTCAACGATTTTAAGATTTTATCAAACCCTATCACAAATATTGCAGTATACAAATTCTCCCAGTTGACTCATCCTTATTTCTGCACACTCCATAATATTCTTTGGAATGAGCACATTCTTATTATATCAACACTTTTTCATTGCGTTAGTTTTTGTTTACTGGTTTTATATGTATAGAAATAAGTACAATACATTCATTTGATCATGTGTGTGTAATGTAATGCACATTTTCAAACCTATTAGGGCTCTGTTAATTCCAATAAATGTTATTTTGTAAGTATTGTATACTAATATTTATACTGATCTACGAGTATTTTAATGAATTAGGAAGAGGTGTTAAAACAAACAAGCTATTTAACAAAATTGTCCCATACTCAAACGAAGATTAATTCCTTATTGTTCTGTATGATATTAATGTTTTCAAGTTTTATTTTTTCTATTGTAGTAGGAGTAAGACACCAGAATTTTTAAAAGAGAACTGTCTCTAAAATATATTTATCCGCAATATCTCTAGCTTCTAAACATAATATTTTTTTAGAATTTTAACATTTTAAAAATATTCATTAGAAAAAGAAAATTGTTGAAATTTGAGTTATTTAGAAAATGTGAACTTTGATAGAGAAAAATATCCTTTTCTCGTACTTATTTTCATTATAATGTCCATTAAAAAGACACAAAAGGCCCTTTATTTTAAATTCATTGTCTATGGTCTCAAATAAATTAGTCTCATGTTATCGTGATATGTCGGTCGCGTCGAAATGTCTGAGGAGGGATATCATATGGGTAATTTCACATCATAAGAAATAATATTTTATAACATTCACCAGGATATAATCCTCTAACAATGTATGCTTTGGAGGAATGAAGAAAGTGGTACACTTACATACCAGAAACCAGACATCGTCCCGCGTCGCGTTCTGTCCCCGTTATCGCGCCGCCAGACTCATACCGCCAACATCGCCACCTCCGCCGCCCCGCACGTCATTGGCCGATGCGACCTGAACATGCACTCTATAACTTACCGTCCTTGTTCATGCCCATCTGCAAGCACTTCTTCAGTCTGCACGCTTGGCACTGGTTTCGATGTGCTTTGTCTACGATGCAGCGACCAGTCCCTGCCTGACACCTGATGGACATACGCGTCGCGCAACATACGCACAGGAATTAATAGTCATATAGCGAACAAAAAAAAAAAATTGATAGAGGAAACATAAAATGATAGATTTTAACTCACAACTTCAGAGTATCTATTCGTGAAGGAGTATTTGCAACGTCAACACACCTGCGGCCAGAGCAGGCGGTCCCGGGTTCGAGTTCCGGTCCGTCGCAATTTTCACCTCGCTGTTGACGTTATAAAATGATAGAATTGAACGACCTTTAATCAACAAATGCCTATATTTGTTTTTCTGGTAACTAGCTCTATTATGACCTCAGGACAAAATAATATGAAAGGTGGTTTCCTGAAAAATGGCCATAATATTAAACAATGATCATTTAATTGCATTCATTGTATGTCGATAGGATAGGACACAACCTTAATGAGGCCTGTAAATGGAATAAGTTCAAAGTCCCAAAACTTGTTTCAACGGTAGACACATTAAATTGTTTAAACTTCATAATTGATTACAAAAAATATGGAAAAATCATTATAGATTTCTTGTCTAATGTTGCAACTAATGATTCTTTTCAAAAAATAAAATTTTACCCAAATTTATGATGTTCTCTTGAAATCATTGTAATTGCGAAATAATTGTGGATAGGTGTTATTTTGAAACTGTTTTAAGTGCTAAATAATTAAAATATGCAGAATATTCGAAAAGCCATCTGGGGTTTCCAAAAAATGCTCCAAATATCACGGATAGTACCCAAAAGAGTGTATGTTACGCCTGATAACCAACGTTTTTCCTCGTGTTTTATAAACTAGTTCGACAAATTATTAAAAGAATAGTAAAAAGTATATAATATATTACAATATTGATATCCCCAACTGATATTACACAATACACGCTAGCTTCGCGACGATGTATGCGCCCACATCCATCATTTGACCGTCATTGCAATTATTATCAACTGATGGCACTTTAACCAATTGCCACAGCATTGGCGTAGTAAAGAAGAACGTTTTTCGCGAAAAAACAAAAAGTTTTGGCAATTAGATCGTTTCGTACTTACATGCTCATTTGTGTAAATACTTACATGGTCAAAATCCTGGTTAAAAAGTTGTGTGATTACGTACAGCAATTATACATATTAAAGATCGTTGAATTCTATGAACTTATAGCAATAGACGTGCTCTACTAAAACACATAATACTTTGAAAGTAAAAAATATAATTATTTGAAAATAAAAAATTGTTTTGATCAATTAAACATGTCCTAACAGAAGTTTCTTAATCTGTTCACGGAAACCAGATGACTCACACTCGATGTTCTGTGCTCCAATATTTTCCCAACTCCCCCTCCTCCTACCCACAACTCTTCTCTCTCATATATAAATGCCTATTCATGAGCGTAAATGGATTTCTGAGTTCAAATAATTTATAAATACTACTGCAATATAATTCTGAAAACGTCTCATTTTTTTCTAAATACTAAACTCGAAACTATTAACCAAAATACTATTTTATAAATTTATTTTGATTCCAGAAGGTTATGGGAGATGTGGGGGGTACAATTAAAAGCATTTTTATTATTTTACTTTCTTGTATTAAAAGACCGTTTCTTCCATTGCGGAAGAAGTTCAAATACGATTTTTCCTTTCTAGAAAATAATTTTCAATGTTATGTCTTGAGTAATTCAGTTGAGTAAAACTTTTAATTAAGACTTTAAAAACTTTTCTACACAGTAGGTTTTGATTGATACATTCTTTTATATTGAAAGTATTGTAAAGATTGCTCAGGGCTTGCACAGTGGTAACCTGGGTTCGATATCCGGAGGTGTCAGAAAAATTTGTAGCTTTTTACTTCTATGTCTCATTTCATATAGCTGTGATAATTAAAACGTTGTCCCTCTGCAGCTTACAACCGCAGTTGTAATACTCGGATACGGTAATGTAGATTCCATCTGGACGCTGTCCGTACCAAAATGTTTCACGATGAGTCTAGTGAGTAAACTCACGTAGAGTTGGGTCTTACTAGCACATGCCATCGTGGTCCTTAGTTGGTCGGAAGGAGAAGTATATACGTTACGAGAAATAAAGACATTTCATTTATTTATTAAAAAAATATTTGTTTATTTAAAAGTTATCTCCAAATTCCCCAAGAATAGTTTGGTGAAGCTTTCCGAATGAGCTGATTACTAACAAATTGCCGAAGTAGATGGTTTTAAACCACGTATAGCTCTTGGAGGAAGAATAGTTTATTTCCCCAGAAGAAATCAAGGGATTCTCCCATCAATTCAGTACATGTCTCTCTCAAACTTTGGAGGAAACAGGTATGCTATTACAAAAAATTGTACTAATTTTTTCACTCGACTGTAGATGATGCACCTTTTTCTCCTCGGGTAGGGAGGTACTGTACTCGGAAGTTAAGAGATGGAAACATCGTATTCAATGTCATATTGTAGTTTTCTTAAGAAAAATTACCTTAGTCGGCGATTACAAACAAAGTTCGGAATAGAAATAACTTTTTAAATGTAAACCGAAACGTAAGATTTCCTTTCTCTACCTCGGCACTAACTGGACAGCCAACAACTTCGTGATACCGATCGACCGCGGAAACATTAAAAATGTGATTCTAAAATATTAAATCTTGTGTTTTCTAAAAGGGATTAATTTCTCGCCTGTATGTCTGAGCAAAAATTTAACTTGACAACGTTTCGGCCAGTCATTATTTTTGGCTCTCGGTCGTCCGGAAAGCTGAGAGCGGAAAAATGACTATCAAGATGGTGACACAGTCTCTAGAGGAAGCGACAATGAAAATACAAGCTCTGAAGAAGGCCAAAAATAACCAAAACGTCGGAAAGTTAAATCTAGACAATTTTGTCAAGGCCTATACTTTAAAACCTCAACCCGAAANGACACAGTCTCTAGAGGAAGCGACAATGAAAATACAAGCTCTGAAGAAGGCCAAAAATAACCAAAACGTCGGAAAGTTAAATCTAGACAATTTTGTCAAGGCCTATACTTTATAACCTCAACCCAAAAATTTAAAACTAAAGTCTAAAACTCAAGTGAAAAAATATATTTCATCCACAAGACAAGAACGAATCTTGCTGTCAAAAACTGAATTATACGTGTGTAAATGTATGCAACACAACACATTGATTATTACATCAATTCTGTACGTTTACTTCCTGAACATAACCATCATTCTTTCTAACATCCTTTTCCTTCGAAATGCATTTCAGGGAGTGGCTGTGTCTGACTTTCCCTTAGGACACTTACCCGCACCGATCTCGATTTTAAATTCACCTTATAAATAAGAATCGGAAAATCGTAGGGGCACTGCCTCGCTCTCTTCTGTCGTAATATCCCTCTTCCCTTTCTAACTTGATCCGCGTCGCGACCCGTTGCTTCTATACCTCCGGGCCTGGCGCGACACGGCGCGGCAGCGGAAGAAGAAATTGAACGCGATCTGCGAGCTGCGCAGTGGGATTTCTTCTGAAAAACGTTTTTAAATCCTGCTGTGCCCCCGAGCGCCATGTGTGTCAGGCAGGCGCCCGCTGCCGCTCTGCTCTTTTCACTGCGTCGCATATGGTATTGCTTTCTGTCTCTCCTCGCTGTCAACGCGACGTGGCTTTGTTTTTAGACTTCTCCAATCTAAACAACCCTTTCTATTCAGACAAACGAAATACATTATCTTCGTTGTTTTTTATTTCTTAATCTATTACTTGATTGTTTTGACGAGGTTCTGACTATTTAGTATTTACTTTCTAACTTCACTCTAACGAAAAATACATATATAAACAAAAAATTAAGATACAAATCTTCAAAATTGAATGATTGAATTTCAATTTAAGTATTAGAATATATCAGTACATTACTCGTTTTAATTTTTATAAATTCAGATCGTAGAATGTGTCTAATAATGTTTGAAATGAACCGGAAATTCGGGAGTGGTACCTCTTTGAGATAGTATCATATCGTATATAAAAGAGAAATTGGAATTTTTCTGACGAATGTGCTTTCTCTGAAGGCTAGTCGGTCCGGTATCCTATACTCTCGGCAACCCAATATCTCTCATTCCCCAATCACGTGGTTTGGTGAAAAAGGACTATTGACATGGATCCTACTAGAAAATTTTTGAAAACTCTTGAAGCGTAGACTGTTTTAAAGAAATGCATTCAATTTGAATTTGAAATGAACTCTTACGTATTAACTTATTATTTGATGTGCACGTTTACACGTATATTATTATTATCATTATTGTATATACGTTATGTATACTTGTATATGTCTGATATAAACGTCTGTGGTGGCATTGCTGTCTGTTACTGAGCTGGAAACTTTGAACTCTACCCCGCGTCCGGTGAGCTATTTGAGAGTTTCTGGTGAGGTTTTTCCACACTTACTCAAGACTTAGCTCGGTGAGGTACTTTTTACTTTTCACACAACCCAACAGCTCCCCTTCCCAATTACTTTAACATGTGGAATTGTGGAAGTGCAGAATTCATGTACTCTACCTCACTTCATGTCTTTCTATTGATTGTCCAATTCGATATGATATATAGACGTAAATGTTGGCCCAGTTCTCGATGTCTCAATGATATGTCTGTTGTATTCTATTGCTATCGTAGGCAAAAAAAGAGTGAATAATTATCATAATTTCAACAACAACAACAAAATTATCCCGAAAATTTTGTCTTCTATTGACAGAAAATTTGAAATAAAACCGAAGCTCTGAGGTCGAATAATGGACGGGGTAATAAGTTGGAAATCTCCAGCGCCCTATGTGACCCATCAAAAAATTTCAAAACGTGCAATCAATTTTTCTAGCTTATCTGTTTTATGTCGTGACAGATGTCCCAAATAAAGGAATTTCAATTTCATTTCAGTAACTCCTTCTTATACCCCAATCATCTCATCCCACTTGTATCAAAAAGGTCGCTGTACCAACCATCATTGTATCAGTCTCCCCTGCACTGAGGCCACAACCGCGTAGCATCTGCGTCACCCACCGCCTCTCCGCTTCGTATTAAGTGGCGCTCCCTGGAGACCGAGTCGAACTGGGCCCGCAAATCCCCTATACGGCGCCTCGACGCCGAAATTCATCTGCGACCGCCGCAGTCGCTGCAGCGACTCAGTTGCACGAGGAGTGGGGTTGGAGAGGGGGAAGGCGGTGAATCGCGCAGACGGTGCCACCACGAGAGCTGTCTTTTGTTCTCTCAGCTGCCCCGAAGGATTGGCGGGAAAGCGGTTAGCAGTCGCGCGACAGCCATGACGTTCCTATCTCTTCTCACTCACCATCATGAGCCTATTCCATTCTATTTTCTTGCTCTCATTTCTTGATTAATCTTATACTTTCGATAGTATGTACTATTGTACAATTCATTGAATATTGATAGTATCGGTGCGATTTTATTGACGCGTTTAAAAGTATTACTCATCTTGTTTGCCTCGCCAATCTTTCATTCGTCAATAGAGTTAATTTTCGACTGCATAGCAGTTATCTTCTGTATTAACAATCACAATTCTGTATATTAATAAATGAAAATATGAAGCCAAGTTACAATGAATAACAGAAAGGGAGGGGGAGAAATTATAGATGCACAGACACAAAATGTGATAAATAAATGTGACTATTTTAAGTTTAAAATAATTACTTTATCAAAAATTCAAATGAAATCAAAATAATTGAAATAGACTTTGGAGGTCCGAAACAATTTTTAAAGTCAATTCTGCTAATACGTGCTATATAGGCGAGACAAGCAATATTAGTTTTATTTTTTTAATGCATGGTATTAAGAACAAATTTATTTCTTCTTCTATTGACGTCCGTGTCATTTGTGTTATGAGAAACTGTATTTTAGGGTGGGTATCGTCTACATGTGACTGATTGCAGAAGCTCAGTCATCACTCCTTACCTTCCTCACAAGAAGGAGATAAATGTCTCGTAAATACACTCCATGGCTACCCAAAATCTTTCTTTACTAATTCCTTGCCCAATACAATGTGGGGAGATGTAACAATACCGGAGCAAGAGTAGCCATATTAACCTGAATCCCACTATATAATATACGATATGTATTAAATACTAATAATAACAAATTAAGCTTTCTCTTCAAATGAGGTTTTTAACAAAATATGTACCATTCACGGCGTTGTTATTCACATCGAATTCCTCTCATCGTCAATTCATTACAATTCCTCACTTTCACAATTTAATGCAAGGGTTTGAATTTTTTTTTTTAAATTTGGTATTTATTTGAACAAGTGTCACATCATCGCCAACTCACAGCAATCACAAAATGAATTTCTGGGATTTTATTATACACTTTGCCCAGCGATACCGCCCCAAACTCCTCCCTCGTCAACATCGCCACCAAAGACTACCACCGCCTCCACTGCCACCTGGCCGATCGGAAAGCCTCTGGTGAAGGGCAGAGAGGCGATCGGTTCTGCGCCAGCGAACTCCGTGATTCATGGGATCCGCGCAAGGGATTAACGATGCTGCAGGGCAGGAGAGGCGAAGGGACGGTTGCGTTGAGAGCGGGCATCGGCGCGAGAGCCAAACGGTTACTGGTGGTTTCTGTTGCGATTCGGGTTACGATGTGGTTAAAGGAGTTAGCGTACATAAAAATTGATGTGGAACAAAATTATAAGATGGTTCATCATATTGGAATACATGTCTCGGAAATAGTTTATATCAATGACAGGTTTTATGGCTAAAATTTTTTATCCTTAAATTCTGTTTTCGAACATAAAATTCTTTTTTATAAAATGAAAATTATAATACAATTTAATCTTTTGTGTGATATTTTCGTAATATTTCCATCAACAATTCCTTCATTTTTATACATTGATCACGTTGATTCATAATCACTTTTCTACTTTATACGTAACCTTTTATAAATGTTCTTAGAAAACTGGTTTCTCAGAAAAAATATATTTGGAAAACGTCTGCTTCTTTTAAATTCTATATGAGAAGTTGTTTTATGGAGTGTACTAGGGAAATAGACATGTGGTGAATGATTGGAATAAAATATGAACGAAAGAATAACAGACGCTTCTACACCTCGATTCCTTCTCGGCGAGCAGGGATGTGCTGTGGGTGGTTAGGACAGAATTCGTTGCTTGATTAGGTCATAGTGTTCACATGAATGCCCTTACTTCCATACACTAACCTTCCATACACGCGTGAATACTAGTACCCAGACAAGCAACATCCAAAATTTGACTTGAATAGGATTGCAGTCAATGAGTAGGATGGTACGTACATAATTTATCTAAGAAAAGATGAAACAATATCTGAAGAATTGATTCTTATGTTTGTGAAGGCGATTAAGTCATGGTTTTTGGAATTTTGGTGTGATGTTGATAGATGTAGAAAATGTTGAAATTGTTGGTGCAGAAGGAGAGTGCAAAAGAGTAAGGAGGTAAATTATTGGTTTTGATGAACCTGAAACAAGAAATAAAATACTGTTGCGGATGAACGCGAAGGAACGGGATGCAAAGCTCAGTGTTTGCTTAGTATCTCCGCAGACACCGTCAATGACGTGACAGCAGAGACGACTTGGTCGACGTAAGCCATGGAGACTGCGGAGCCATTCGCTGTGACAGAGAGTCGCTTACTGGGCGCTGTGTCCAAAGGGAGCAAGGGCGAGCGCACGAGAAGCCAAAGGTGCCGTTTGCTTGCGTGCATCGAGCGGAGCGTGCGGCTCTCAGTTAAGCCTCTGTGCGCGGCCGCGCTCTCGGACAATGGACGGCGCGGAGACGAAAATTGCGAACATTGATGAGAGAGCAGTGGCAGAGGGGATTGTGGCTTTGGCTGTTCGGGGAGGGGCGGGCGGCTCGGCCACGCATTGACGGAGCGGGCTTTGAAAGCTATGTTTCGCTATTGCGTGCTGGATTTCTCCGCCGAAAGCGCATTGGCTTTTAATAACGTTGCTGCGGAAAAGATGATAGATGTGAGAGAAGTGGCGAATAATTGCATTGGGATTTGTCGGGAGGTTGAAAGATCGTTTCTCCTGCGATCTCTGGTATTATTGCTTCACGATTTGGAGAACTTAGGAACAAAACATTTCGAATTGATAGGATTAAATCTACCATTTCGGTAATGGTTACGACATAATACCATCTCAAACAAAGTATATAGTTAATATGAAATATGTAAATAGTCATCAAATTCACTGTCGTAATTAACGTAATTTTACTTTGTGACTCAGCTAAAGTAGTTTAATAAATAAAGTTTCTGCATCCCGTGATTAATTCTGAATATTTTGGTATCAAAAACATTTATTTAACGCTTATACTCTCTGAACCTACAGCGTTGTATATCTAGAGATCTCTTTTTGNTAACGCTTATACTCTCTGAACCTACAGCGTTGTATATCTAGAGATCTCTTTTTGCAGATGGCTGATGAAGTATTCTCAAAAGTATTTTACCACAAAAAATTGTTTAAACACGAATTGTAATATTTTTATTCCTTTTGGCTAAACCCCATTGCATGCATATTTAATGTTACTTGTATTCACTCCAAACAAATTTTATGTCTTGAGTAGAGTTTTCGTGAAGTACTTTTCTAAGTCTCATATTTTTGCAATTATTTTCCAATTTTATTTTCAAATGTTTGGTGGGTTGTCCTGGCTGGGAGACAAAAAATTATGAAAGATAGAAAAAATTGAGTGTTGACATGATTTTACTTTTATATTGTATAGGCGCTTTAAGAAAGAATTTTATGTAGTTCCGATTTCAGGTCATTTAAGGTGAAATGTAATTATTCGTATCATTGATAATTTCACTTTATCTCAAGAACTAAATGAGATAGTATCTCGGTTTTTGTGTGTAAAGGTTGTTTACTGAAATACATAAAAATATTTTTGACATTTCCAATATTTCAATTTTAAATGCGTAAAAAGGACAAAATATTTCGGGTCTCGTCGTAATGACAAAGTAGGGAGAAAAATCTTGAAAAATTATGGCTTTTGTACGTACACATTTTATTTTTGTCTACAATCATTAATGAAGAAGGTAGATTATTAATCTCGATAGTATAAATTACTGTGCGAAGCGGGGTAGGGTTAGGTAGTCATAAACAAACCAGAGAATATAAGATAATTTATAAATAAAATAGATTGATTAAAACCTAGCAAAACAGAATATAATTCAATAATTTATATGAAAATCCCATTGAAGAAAATTAACAATAAATATAATGTAAATTATTGTTAAGATAGTTGTTAGAAATTAAATTACAATCTAAGAAAAGAATACATGATGTATATTCCTTCGTATAGAAGATTAGTAAAATGTTCTTAAACCCGTTCAAAATATGAGGAGCACTAATAAATGTATACAAAAATAAAAATGAATGGATTGAATCATTTTAAGTTTACAGTGATTATGTGCAGCATATTTGTTTTTCAAATAATAAAAATGTGTAGGTCCAACTATATCAGACAGGTTTTTTCATGGCTCCCACTCCCGGGAGCGATCCCACCACAGTCCACCACAGGGACTTTTGGCTGCTGAGTCTCCCCCATCCCGATACATCGGTCCCTAGCCAATCTGGACAAACCGAGCTCCCTCAGTGTGACCACGTTGATGATGGACTTGATGCGGACGCTCAGTCATCATGAGACAACCATTAAAAGTAACTCCTATTCTAACGCCGTTCTCTACACCTGGCTGCCCATTACTGGCACCCGCCACGGTGCCCAGTCGATGTGTGTTAGCTCTGCCTGTTTCATGAATCTCATACCGTATTCAAAATTTCGCACAAGGGGAAAATATTGGACTTCCTTCTGGCATCATTATTTACGTAAAAGCATTTTCAGTTTAGAAACAAGTGCAATAAACAAAAAAATAGTAGAAACCTATAGTCTAAACAAAATAACCTTATGAAACAATATAAATGAATATAGGAAATAACTGAAAAGGCAAATGGAGAAAAAGTACAGTAATTATCGGGGGCGGGAGGATGGAAAAAGAATTATTTCTTGCACGGAGAAAAATATTTTACAATTTTTTAGCTACTGACAAAGGGAAAAGGAGAAGGAAATCATTTGGAAAATTAAGGAGTAGTTTATTTAATAAAAAACATTTAAAAATTTTATTTCATATTATTTAATTATATTTACAAGTTCGGTGAGCCGAATCTACGTTACGAAATAATGACTTTTAAGAGAGTTACATAATTACGTTAGGTGATAGTGGCAACGAGACGAGAATGGAACTTAAGAAATCATTCGCAGAACAGATGGCGTAGTGGTAAGCACTTATGCTGTTCAATCAGGAAAAACCTTGTTCACATCTCAGCTGATCGCTTATATATAACTGACTGAAGCTATTACATTTGCAAACACCATGTACAGTTATACGATTCCCACAACTTACCACCATTTGGACCAGGATGAACAAACTGGGATGCGACGAGGAATTAGTTTTTTTTGTGACTCAGTAGAAAATTCAAGTTTATTTTTTGTTTCTACTTTTCTAATATTAGTTTTATTCTGCAAAATCATGCCCATGAAATTTAAATAGAATTAAATTATACTTAGTGATTCCTCGGGAAGATTTTTTTTTTCAAGAATGGGGTTGAATTTTAATCCAGTATGATTTCAATTACCGCTTGAGGGATGAGGAATTATCAGCTAGTAAATGCTCATTGTCGGAAATTATTCTTTTTTACTTCTGTTCATAAAGATTGAACATATATTTTATAACTACGGCCAGTTTTTACTAGGAATTGTAGTAACATATATGTAACAATTTTAGTAATATATTAAAACAATTCATATACCTGAACTCAATAATATACAAGTGTGCATAGAAAAGACAACCAAACAAAATAACAGTAGTATCAAAGGCACATCATTCTCTGTTAGTTGAAAGAAAATGGCACGATCTTGATTTAACTGCGTCACTTCTTTAATGTTACAAAACCCTCTATTAACAATTTGAGCTGAATGACTGAAAGCGGGTGATCTTTAATATAACGTATAAGCCACAAATTAGTTTATTGTATTCCAGTATTGTTTTATTCTATTGTATTCCAATATTAGATTGTTGTATTCCAGTAATTTAGTGTTATTTAATAGTTACGATTTATCAACAATACTTTCCGATGGTATATTGTTTGATACTAATACGTTTTTGTGTTTTATTAAATGCAATATTTGTTGGGATTACGTTAATACTATAACACGTGCCGAACTATTTTTGTCGTTAGGAATATGTTGAAATGTTAAATCGGCCTCTGCCTTGATCGGAATTGATGGGATGGTCCCTTACTTGCTTCCGAAGAGTAAATTAGTTTATTATCCTCCACGTGTTCATACGCAATTTGTAAGTGCTTTTCTGACAATAAATTTTATATTTATACTCAAAACAGCAATAAAAAATCGAGTGGTTATATGAGTGACTGATTATGAGCTTTTTATCATAATTAGTCACTGCATTCACTAAAATTTTTGATAATTCAACTTTCATTGAAGTAAACTGTTTATAATTTTCCTTCATTTTATTTATTACTATATGCTAATTTTCCGTCATCATCTTTTCTCCGTTTAATTTATTGAATCACAGTTCTTTCAACCAAATATCACACACTAAGCTCCCTTAATATCGGAGCTTGATATTGGTATAAATGATCATTGACGCAACCTCGCTCCGACTTTTAAGTTTAAACTAAACATCCTCCACTGACCTCATACAAAAATTTTCCAAAATACATGCCAATTTTTGTGTCTTGAAGATTTTATAGTTATTATTACAAAATACAATAATAATCGCTNGGGGGGGGGGGGCTTTAGGGCTCGTCAACATCGAGGTCATTACTAAAATACTGAATCAGTGTACTAATACCAATGGAAGGGCTTCTAAGAGTAATGAAAGAATAGTTGTGTACCTGTATAGAGATGAACGCACCTGTAAATGAGTTTACGCCTGACGGATCTCTTGAAGAAGCCGCTGCAGCCGTTGCAAGCGAGGATCCCGTAGTGCTTGCCTGAGCTGGTGTCCCCGCACACCACACACGTCAATCCCAGCGACGCCTTACTCTTGGCGGCGGCGGCAGCGGCCGCAGCAGCGGCGGCTATGCCTGCAGGCGGCGACGCAGCACAGGACACGTGCCCACCTATCAAGAACGGCGGGGGTGGTGGCGCGGGCGGGGTGCGACTCGCCTGCACCACCGTCTGCGGTGGCGGCACGGCCGACACCACTGTAGGCCCCTGAGGCGGTCCCGGGGGCGGTGGAGGAGCGGCTCCGCACTGCGGGCCCAAGCACAGAGCCAGCGGGTGCGCCACGGGAGACGCCGCCGCCCCCGGAGAGTAGCAGTCCACCCCCGGGGGCGGGGGAGGGCCGGGCGGAGGACCCGCCGGCTGCTGGGGAGGAGCGGGCGTAGACTGTGCGGGCTGACCCGCGGGAGACCGGGCGGGCTCTGCGCAGAAAGGCCACGTGCTCTGGGGATCCGCAGGGCTCATTGTGGCTGCGTGAGAAGAAAACGGAGAGACGTCAAACGATGGTCGCGGATTGCGCTTAAGGTCTGCGTAAACTATACTGCAACAGAACACAATTGTTTCAATGCAAATAATATAAACAAATGACCCGAGTTTCGTCAAATTAAGAAAATTCAAAGGGAAAAACAGCAACTTATATAATAACCACATCAAAAAAGTAGACAAAACAACATAACGTTTCGTCTCTGATGCGAGACTTAGCTAGACAGTTTTTTTTATAAATTTATAATTTTCTTAATTTGATCCAAAATTAAATTGTCTGCAAAAAACTCAGTTCGTGTGTCAGCATTATTAGTATACATAAGAGCAGGCATCAAATATGATCATGAACAATTCTTTCAAAACAAAATCCTTTGTTTTTCACATAATTAGAAATAATAATTATTTTTAGCTGTCCACCTTCAAGTAAATGTGCATTTCCGATATTTTTGGAAACGTTTATACTTGCTTATAAGGAAAAATCGTAATTATTAATATCTGTGATATTTTTCGAATTTGTTGTTAAAAACAGATAAAGTTCTTACAATTTTAATTGTTGGAAACTGAGATGGTCAAAGTCGAGTGAAATTGCTCTAAATTTATTATGTGCTTGTTAGTTTTATTCGTCTATGCAAAAATAATACCTATTACTAATACAAATAATTAGTAATTAGTAAATTCTTAGAGAGAACCAATGAAATCTTAAATAAAAGTGTTATAGATGAACGACGAAGAAAATAGGCATTTTCTCTGTATTTCATTCCTCTTCGATAGCTCTTGGGAGTTGCGTCTGAATCACATATATCAAGTTCATCAAAAAGTTATTGTTTCGCTAATCTTTATTGATTAGCCAAATCTACTTAAATCCTTAGCTAAAATCCGTACAGTTGTTCTCACCCTGATGATAACAACCATTGGGCTCAAAAAGATGTTCCTAAGTAATATAGTTATTGCAAGGTAATTTCATTGAGATGTACTCTTCTCAGATATTTGTCCTCATACGTATGAACGAATCATGAGAAATACTTGAACGTACACTTGTAATAAACTGCCTCTTCCACTGAAGCGTACTGTGTCATCCTCGGACTTAGTAATGGCTTTCGCTTCACGCTAGCATCTCTTCGAATTACATTCAGAGCCACTCCTATTTCCATATAGACCTGATGCTGCTCTACGTAGTATGGTCATCTCCATATTTGTATCTCTCAACCCAGAATAGATGAAACATGTTCTGAGTTTTCCTTTATGTCCTTCGCTGACGAATCGTAATAATTATGAAACTTTGATTGGAAACTACCTTGTGTAAAGCTTGTTATTAAAATCCATAAAGAATAAAATTAATTTGAAATTTAATTGTGACAAAAATTAAATTTAGTAAAATTATTTCTTTAATATTAAAGAAGTTTCATCATATTTTTACCCATTCAATTCAGGTCCCCATTTTTGCGGCACCCTTATTCTAATGATCGAAGTTTCCTGTATATCTTTCAGTTTCTTCTTCCAGATAGGTTTCTTTCTCTACGGATTCAGTGGACTCACAATGACGTCCAAAATATTGTTATTAGATTTTCATATAAAAGTCTCTGTGAGCCAGATCTAATTCTCTATTTATACATTTGTATATGTTCGTATAAAACTTTTAGCTCAAGAATTGATTGAAGAATGATTCACTGATTATGGTGAAAAATTTGAGATGTTATTCCCCATATCGTTGCTACCCACGTTGAAACAATATATTATATGAGATGATATTATTTGTTGACTGTTTGCCGTTAAGAAATTAATTCTGAGTCAACAACAAGTCATATTCTCATTGTTTCCGCGAATCCTCATTTGTTGATATCCTATCTTCTCTCGAGTACTAGCGTAATAATGGAATAACATCATAATGGAACTACTACTTATTGTCTTTTTCAGACTCTAGAAGACATGGCTGGTTTAATGGGGATTTTATGCAGTTATAAAATTCACAGCTGTGGACATCATCTTCCCTCGTAAAGTTTTTATCTGAGACTGTATAGCATATCATTTCATTACATATAGTAGTTGAGTGGATGAAGCAAATTTCAAATCATTCCTGAGATTATTAATCCGCTATTGCCACTACTTTGACTCATTTATCCGGATTCATTCGAAGAGCTTACTATTCAAAGTACCAGACCCAAGACATACCTCTGCGTAATTATTATTAAGGACGTAAATGTTATTTTCAAGAAGCTGGTAACGAACTATATGTGAAAAACTCTTGAAAGTATTTCATCATCATTTATCTGGAACAGTATACACTTCTTATCATATATTCTATCTCAATTCTTTATGAACAAGACGATATCTTAGTATTTTTTACATAGACAATATATAATTAATAATAATATAATTATCTATATATACTCCTCCTGCGGTATAATACTAAGAAATATACAGACTTCATTCCAAATATATCATTCCTATAGTTGTCACAGA
Source organism: Laupala kohalensis (assembly GCA_002313205.1). Taxonomy (NCBI): domain Eukaryota; kingdom Metazoa; phylum Arthropoda; class Insecta; order Orthoptera; family Trigonidiidae; genus Laupala; species Laupala kohalensis. Next base: position 1,029,031 of record NNCF01125876.1, on the reverse strand, counting down.
AAAAGATTGCTTAGTTAATAAGAATCTAAAAAAGTGCCTGGAAGAAAAGGACTAAATTCAACAGAAATAATCTCTAAATCGCAAAAATCTGTCATTTTGGAGACAAGTCGAATAGTGCGCACTGTGTGGAAATTCAAAGATTAGCACGGAAAGAGGTATGCCAAAATGGTCCCTCATTCACTAAGTACATGATGTATATCTCCGAGAAAATTTTTAATAATTGTTAATAATGTAATAATAATAACAATGCGGATACCCGCGATGTCTAATATTTGGTTCCGTTTTTAATAACTTAACAATATTATTTATATTGCTTGTATTTTCGGGTACTTTTACGTGTTGTTAGTATGATCACGTTTTCAAAATCAACTGTTTTAACCACCTTCAAGTGATGACTCGCCCCTCTCAACGAAATGGACGAAGATCCCCCGACACACTCTGTATGCAACTTGCATTACATCGTTGGCTGAAGCTTCCACGTCTCGATAGCGTGTGCACTGCTCTGGATTGCCGCATGCATAAATACTCGACGTGGAGCCGCCAAGCGGCATCGAGAACTGCAGCATAGCATATACACTAATCTCCATTCGAGCACTGGCGACAGGCATTCTGCTGGGAGTATAGACACTTCGCAAGCCATAATTGAGGGAGAGATTCTTGGTTGTCCATTTGGCGCCATGTTGTGACACCTTCTACGTCATATTTCACCAATCTGTTTATGATGTTCCTCAATATTTACAGCAATCTTGATATTGAGAGCACAGAATTGAAAATGATGGCGTTAGATGTATGACGATAATGAGGGAGAGTTGTGGTTTGAACAATGGGAGATTCTTTACAAACCATTTCTATTACCGTCAAACAAAACCGGACTTTACCTTCGGAATGCTAGTTTGGTGGGACGTAGGATTTCATTGCGTAACTCGCGCTACATTTAAAAAACCTGTAACAAAATATATAATTACATCGTTATACTTATCATCCTTTAAAGTGTAATAAATAAGATTCGATATGTTGAGAACCACCACGGTGAGATTTCCTATCTACTTATTCAAACTACGTGTCTGCCCGGCTGTTTTCATTTTCCACCTACTCAAAATTCCACCGTCTGAATTCCTTCTTCTTCAAATTCAAATGGATGTGCATGAAATAAATCGGTTAACTATATAGAAAATATATAGTAATTTGAATTAAGTATAATATAAAATCTGAGTTATTTATTAAATATCATTGTTTCCTGAATTTATTTGTCGTGGATGATAATGATTTAATTAAAAGGAATTGATTTCGTAAAACACGTGCAAAGAAATAGCAACGCCATGCTGTAAATATTTCCGTGTCATAAGGATAAGGTTTGTGTGTCGCGCCTTGTAGAAATATCTACGCAGTCTGGCATATCGAATCAGCGTAAACACGAAGTATCGATAGTTCTGCAACTGTCGAGAGATTGAAGTCTGACTGTGGAGTCTGAAGTAATGGAGAGAGGTCCCGGTGGTGTCGTGGTTCCTCGTTTATGGTAATTCTGCGACATATTTACTGGATGCTTAATATGTTATTGTGTGGTGAAAAAGTGTGTTTTAACTGTGTGATGCTTTATATAGTAATTCGCTGAAGTATATGTTGGAATAGGAACCAAACGATATATATGGGAACAGTACAAATATGTATGTATATATGTATAAATATATATCGTCGTGTATAATCGGTTCTCACGTGGCACTCGCCTTCTACCTGTGGTACCGCTGGTTCAAAACCCGGATGATCCATGTAAAATTTACAATGGTGGACAAAGCTGGTTCACAACAGGCTTCTCGGGGTATTTCCGTTTCCCCTGCATTTCATCAACCAACATATTCACTCGCCTCTCACATCATTCACGCATCACTCGTCTCTTTTCTATGCGTATTTTTCTCTATTTTACTTCTATGCTTTATTTTACCTTATATCTTTGTTTCTGTCTTCGACAGAACATTATCCATCTTTATGTCGTAGAGATGATCGCGTGTACAAGAAAGCTATTTTCTCGCTTCTGAAGAATGTTAAGAATAACTACCGAAATTGACTCTTCACAGCCAGAAAATATCATTTAATTGCCGTATAATCAAAATATTTATGATAAGGTAAACGAAGAACAGAGGCTGCAAACTAAATCAGAAATTCATCAAAAGTACTGCAGTGTGCTCATTTACAAATGAAAGTTGGTTTGTGAAACAATAAAGTCTTGGGGGTCAGTAATATATGTCTGATAATAAAAGCGCATTACCTCTAATAACCTAGAAGTTGCCGAGCCCTAAAGTTCCAACAACAAAGAAGGTAAAAATAACAATCAGTGAATATAACGTTTCCCTGCATAAACGTGAAAAAATCTCTTTTCTTCTTCTATAAAAAGAGAGTGCGCAGCTTGATGTGAATCCTTGCTTCCTGTGTTCACTTACGCAAGATAGTGCAAGTGCACTCGAGGCTCGCCGCATCGCATCGAAGATGCGGCGGTTGCATTGACGTCTGCATGGCTCAGCATCACATAAACACACGCCCCATCGCATTGGAATTCAACGCCAGATCAATACACGAGCATATATTATTTTTGCATATGAAAGGATTATACAATTTTACAATCGTAGGGCATGAATAATTTATTGCAATCCCAATTTATAATATATCGGAATAGCGGTGGAGGAATATTAAGAGACAACTTTCGATGTNTATATATATATATATATATATATATATATATATATATATATATATATATATAAAATTAACATCTACCATTGTTATTTAAGGATAACCTGAGCAAAGGTCGACTCGTGTTTGTAAAATGGAAACAAAGTCTACATAAAAAGTCGTCATATAAATTAATTTTAAATATGTATATTCTAATCGATATCTTGTATTAGTGTATATAACTTCTCCAACAGATATTTATGTTTCTTTACGCCGAGCAATTAATCTTAATCTACTTACAATCTATGCAAGGACTTCTTTCAATAATTTAGAATATCATAAAAATTAGAATTTCCCACCGAGTTACTCCTTCATGAAGTCTTAAGTGGAAGGCCTGTATCCTTCTTTTTTTGTAATTAAAGAAACCGAAATTGTAGTAACACTGAAACGTCGATTTTCCTTTAGGAGTCAGGTTTAGAAGATCAATTTAAAAAAATATCCTTATCAAGTATGTTTATATTATGTACCCTTGATGAGTCAATATATCAACAGGATATTAAGAATAATTTTAACTGAGAGATATTTTATCTATAATAACATTGTCTTAATTACCGTCTAATTTTTTATTGATTTACAAGAACTGAGAAGAATTTGAAAGTACTTGAAACTTATTTTTTATTCTTCACTCCTTATTGGAGAAGTACTGAAGAAGTACTTTCACAAGACTTATTTGTACCTCTAAATAAATTATGTTTAAATAATTCCACATGTATGTAAAAGAGAGGTATCGAAAAACGTTAACGAATATATTTCTTTAAAGTTTTAGACTCTCTGTATGTGTGTATCTGGCTTGCCATCAGTCAGTGACGGGAAACGAACAACCCTGTTGAGGTTCTCTCGTGTTTTCTGTCTTATCGTAGCGATATTGCAGCGCTCTAGTGGCTCTGGTCCTCAGAGCTAGCAGCACAGAATCGTAAGCTGTCGGTTTAACCCGTCATCCCCTCCCCTTTCGCATTGCAGCTCTCGGCAATTGCTATCCACTCCTTCCTTCTCCCTGGTGTCAATAGAGCGAGTAGCAGCTGCCACCACCCCCACCATTTCGTTTCAAATCGTGGCTCAACGCTATTACGATCCTGCCTCTGATTGTTTCAGTAAGTTTATGTCATCATTTCTATACCCATTTCTATTACTTCTATCCAATCACGATATTACCACTGCTATAACTCATGTTATCCTGAAGTCATTCATCAGTCGATAATTGCAACGTCTATCAATGTGATAATAGCTGCCGTCATTATGTCATTCTTAGCACCGACTTTAGACTAATTCTATCGCTCGTTTGTCTGCCCTTAACTTTTTCCTCTACGTCATGATAATCCACCTCTATCACCACCCAGACAGTTACGTTTACCTCTTCACCTTACGTTGTGCTACAGTCGTAATCCTAACACCATTTTAGCTGTCAAGGTCCTACCAACATTGTGGTTACGGATGCACTACACGTCACTCGGCCACCACCGCGTCTCTACCATCACCATTGCCACCGTTCACTTCTTCCTCGTCCCGCTTTATTTGCGGTGCATGTGCCAAGATTGGAGGGCAATCGAAAATTAATTATCCCCAATGGGGTCCCCGAGCTACCATTTAATCAAGCCGAAGAGCGTTCCGCACCCCTGGGCCTCGACTCACACTCTCCCTTTTCCCTTTCCCTCATCCCCTATTTCTCTCCACCTCCCCATCCCCATTCACCCTTGCTCCACTTACTCTTCTCTTACCCCTCGCGCCACACACCCCTGGTTTTCGGGGGCGTTAGGCGGTAATAGATATGCTAATGAAATTTCGCAAATTGCTCCTTTCTGTATATCCTACGTGGCAGGAGGCGAGGGGAGTGTTGGCAGCGGTTATGGTGCGAACCGTGGTCCTTCGTCAAGGCAAGTGCTGACCCGCGCCGAGAGCTGAACGCGGGTGGGCACGGAACCTCCCGTTCGGTGTCCCCTGGCGATACGGACCGTGAGGACGCGCGCTGCGAGCAGCTAAACGCTTTGCGGACACAAGACGAAAGTGATGGGAAGGAGGGGCCTTCACTTATACCTCTCCCAACGCTTTAGAAATTCGATGCGTAAACACGAGAGGGACGACGTCCTCATCAAATTTCGCGAAGTTTTGCGTGCCCCCGCTAATTTAGGAGATTCCATTTCCATTTTTATCCCGTGCGTTTGTCTGCACGGAATGTAAATGGAAGTAATCTCTTAATACAGAAGGGAAAGAGGGTTTCGGATCTTCCGACGCTGTAAAAGAATTGAGATTAATTTTTTCTGTATGATGAACCATGTTGGAGATGGAGAGATATCGTGGAAGTTTCTTTTAATATTGTTTTTCACTTTCTCGATATTTCTTGAAATATTTGAGTAATTGAAACTATGTAACGAGTAAAGAACTTAAATTAGTTTGGAACATAATGACTGAATAAAAACTGTTCTCCACTACTGACCGCAAAAATGTCAGTATCATATTCTTACAATTATTTTTTCCGATTCGACAATTAACTTTATAGTTATAATAATGTTGTCGTAATTTTATTGTCTATTTAACTTAAATCTATCAGTATGTGAATGATACCTTCAGTTTGTCACAATAAATACATCATTCATCTGATCGCCGACGTTTCGATATTTATAAATTAATGATCTTCAGGGCTGTTTGCAACCATAATTGTACCTCCACAACTCCAAACATATCTGAATAATATGTTTATATTACTAAATATATATGTTTGATGGTGAGGGGGTTCAATTACGGTTTTGAAGAGAGCACTCAAGATCCCTTTTTAAAAGTCGAAACGTTGGCGATCTTATGAATAATGATTTACCGTCACACTTCAAAAACACTGAGGTGATTTTTTAAAGAGTCTTTGACTTGTCCTCCGAAAATATCAAGGACCATGTATTATAAATTGTACTGTTTCTGTGTTCATTTTTAATAAATAAAATATTAATTACTATTGATCTAATTTCAAGTGAATCAATTCGCAATAAAGTTTAACTCCGTGTCACTTAATTTTTCAATTGATTTGTTTCTTTTGCGGTAAACTCACTAATAACAAATATAACCGTAGAACACGTCAATTACCACAAATTATTTAGTTAATTACAAATCAATACATAACACAAATCCTGTTTTGGACAATTAAATTGTGCTCAATGATTCTTCTGAAAGCCGATTCTCGTCACTTTTGACGATCATACTTAAAACTCGCGCTTCACTGAGCTTTAATACCGCATATAAATTTTTTACAATACAAGATGTTTGCTGTTAATTTTCTTACATATAGAAGTATGACATTTATAATGATGATTCTTGGTATCCGCTCAAATTTTACGATATACAACATTTAATTTCGCCAGAAATAGTATTCATCAATTTTGTAGTACACATCTACCGGCTCAACATCTGTACTTTGTATCCCCAGATAACTCCTTCCATTAATTATCGATATTATCTCCGAAGTCGTATTTTAAATGAGTAATAGCTCTAATTATAGCAATAAATGTTACTTGGACCATTTCATTTTAACGAGCTACATGAAATAGAAGTAGTTTTACTGGTCTATCGCCATAACAATATCATATAATTAATAAAGAATGAACAAGAAACTTTTATAAAATCAAATGTACCCCATCTAAAGTTTGTTGAAACAATGTTTAACATCAGTGGTTTATATCTATATTTGTAATAAATTGGGATAACAAGTAAACAAATATGGAATGAAACGTTTCAATTCGGGCAATTTTGCTCGAAGAATGACAACATGAAACGGGTGAAGGGCAATTTCTTAGCTTTGACATAAGAAAATGTATCCATCATTGCGTTCCAAATGATTCATAACCTATATAAAAACCCTTATCTGTTTTATATCAAACTTAGTAAACCTGGAAATCGGTTTGGACATTGATTTATGAGCCCTCCATGACATTAGGATTCGTGCCCCGTCCATCTGACCAATGGCAAAGCAATCTAAATATTAGGAAACACTCAATACAATAGTATTCTGCATAATTATTCTTCCAGTTGGTAGTCTCTTGCGTCCAAGATGGTCAACAGGAATAATAAGCTCCAATTCTTTCTCTTACATTTTTATGGCATTTTCCGTGTACATTGCATACACAATTGGAAAGTAAAAATTGATTGAATCGATGATGGAAATAACTAATTCAAATATCATTAAAGTTCGAAGGGCCATTGCTTGTGTTATTGCAAATAATTCGATAGTGCCAGACGAAACGCCCCGCGTCAACAAAGTGGCTACGACGTCCAGTGAACATAAAAAGCTGGACGCCACCTGTGTCACCGCCATTCGCAGCTTCACTCCCATCCCAGCAACCAACTTGTTCTGGCAGTCATAACATCTCACCCAGTGATGCCAACCTCTTCCAACAACTTTGATTGCGTTTAATATTTACGTCATTTTTAAACTAGCAGGACCCAGAATCCGAGATTTAAGTGCCATTTATTATTACCTTTTTATTTTAAATCTAATTTTTTTTCGATTAATCATAAGTTTTAGAAATCAATAAAACACAATAAAAATTAAATACGTTTATTACAGTTGAAAATAAAAACTATTTACCAGAGAACCCAAAATTTCTTTGCTCTTGATTCAGTGGTGTACCTACACCTCATGAGGCTCGGGGCGGGAGTATTTTTGAAGGCCTCTACACTTTAAGTATTTGGAGGAATTTATACGTTCATTACTTCTACGCGCACAGAACTAAAAATTCTACTAATCGCATTCTGTCTCTACACTGAATCACTAGTAATTTGAACTCACTGTATCAAAGAGGTTCGGCCATATATGTCCCCATCGAATTCCTGCGATTTCCCGCAATATTTCGATAAATTTTCATTCTTTCAAAGTCCGTGTTTCCAATGCAACTTTTCCTTAAATCTGGAAGAAAATTAAATCACCTTCTGCACCTAGAGCCGTATCTGCCACCCGGGCACTCGCATGAGGGCAAGCGCATGGCTAGAAAGATGGTAAACTGATTGACACTAATATATTGTAAAATTATTACACGAGTTCATCTAACATAAAATTTTAAACAGAAACAGGGCATATTTTCGTAATCGTCCGTCCAAAATACAAAGTCCCTTTTTCATATTCTTGCAGGCTTAAAATAATACTTATAATATAATACTTTAAATAATTCCTTTTTTCGTCCTTTTTCAGTTTTTCGGAAGTCCCCTCTGATAAGAAACCCGGGGCGGTGCACGTCCCTACCCATCCCCTCGGTAGTACACTGTCTTGATGATATAACAGGTTACATTTTATCGCTCATAAGTTTTTCACTTTATTTTGTTTCACCGACTTGCTTTGATTGATGACGATTTTACCCCAGACTCTCGTTTGGGGTTTCGCCCCCGCAAGCTCGGTAATAGGTTTCACTCCCAAACGCTCTTCGCTGCTTCACCAATACCAGGTTCGTGGGTATCAACGAGGCATTGACAAAAATAAGTAATTATAGTAATTATTCGCCACCCAATCTTATCTTAGGTAAACTCAGAGTGATATAACTGTGCGCAAATTTGAGTCTACAGCTTTACAAAGAAACTATCTTTGTTATAGTTTGAGTGCATTAATCACTCTAAAATGATATTGCAAAGTTAATTGGTTCACGTTTTATTACAAAGTTTCGTGGCGCCTTTCGACGTGACGCCATTCCATAGGTGACTCCTTTCATTGAGACTCAATCACAGCATAAATTAATAGGATACTCTAGAGTATTGATGATATAAACTAGTCAATTTATTATTTTTTTAATTTTTGTGGGGATCAGCTGTATATGATGGAAAAATATTAAGACGTATTAACATTATCAAGTCATCTGAAAATTAAAAAAAAATCTTTTATAGTGTTCATTGGTAAATCTCCATTACCCATATTTGAAGAGTTTCAGAAGTCGATCTTAGAAGATATTCATCCTCCGTTAATAATCCGTTGACCAGTAGCGGTTTCATAGTGGTTAGAAACCCTTACGCAATTTGGGTAAACAGCATAAAACAAATTTACGAATATCTAAAACTAGAATAAGTCTTAATTACTCAGACTTTTTTCTACTTTTGTAATGGAGAAAATTCGAAGTTCATAGAGCTCATCCTTTTTTAATGACGGTTTTTCCAACAATCACAAATAAATATAAATTTACCTTTGGTTAATTCAACTTATCCTTGACATTACAAGAAAACATTTAGCCAAGTGAAATGGTATTTGGGCATCAAATATTCATTATTTCACTAAGAGTGACTCCTATCAAAACTCTTATTCTTTTCCGTGTCTTTGTTGACTCATGGCAACCGCATAACTGGTCGTCTTGATGCCCGCGGTGAGGAGCTGTATCATATCACTCAAATGATTTGTTTTCTCACTGGCCATCCTCATTACCCTTATGAGAGACCTTGATATCTCCTTTCTTGAACATACATACCATTTCTGTCCTGAGAGTTGCGTTCATATATACTGTAATTCATAGTATATTACTCTCCGTAGAGTATCATTAAATCACCACTGATGAAACACAGTGACAACGCTGGAGGTAATTACTTTTGCGTAAGCAATCCATTCGCTGAAACGCATTTAACCAAGCCGGCCAACGGTGCACCGTTGCCACATAATACATGATCCAGCCTGGTAATTGTAGAAGTCATTGCTTAGCAGTAATAATAAATTTTTAAAAAAGGAAAAAAACGTAGGTTACGCCTAAAAAAGTGTGTCCCAGATGACCTGCAAGGAAGCTAGATACACAAAAATTGAAGTTGGTTTATTTTGTGTCGACGGATAAGAAGCAAAATCTTTTATCGCCTGTGATTACAATGTTTGTGGCTAACAAATTTTCAAATAAGGTTTTCGGGACCGGTTTGGACTGATTTTGTCATTTTTTTAAAATCTGCTTCATAACGCTTCATAATAAGATGATGATAGAAATTGGTCAGTAGTCGTCAAAAATAAGTAATTGATAGGTGGTGACAACTCATTAGGAGAAGTTCGAAGGGGCTGCGTTTGTAGAAGAAAGGAACAGAGGGATGGTCAGAGAACCCTTCGCGAGAAGAAGATTTCAATTATTATTGAAAGACGTGGGTTTGATTTCTGAAAACTTAAAAAAAGGGACAGAGAAGAACGAAGGGTGGTCATTGTGCCGGCTAATTCGTGTTTGTACAATAAAATATGAGTGATAGCGGACAGAGAAACGGGGGAGAGAGGCGACCGCGCAGGGGCGTGCGAGTCCGTCGATAAAGAAGGTGACAACGACGTTTAGCAGAGGCGTCAAGTTAAGTGCTATTTTTTCAGAGAACACAGAAACGGATATTGTCTGGAGAGGGGAATGAAATGAGCTTTGTGAAAGAAGTGTGTCGTTGATATGTGGGTTGTAAATTTTGCGTCAGTTCTGGAAATACACCGAGTTAGGAGGTGAAGTTAATGTTAGTGAAAACAAGCTATGTTACTGTCCGAAAGATAGAGCACGTCAAAGAAAGTTAAACCAATCAGGGACAAGACATGTGAGAGCACAACTGTCGATAATTGGTTAACAAAAATGACTGACGTCATTTTGGGAGGAGTCGAATTCGCCTAGTTTTGGGCAGTGGAGTAGGGATGATACTTAAAACGGGAGCAGAGACTCTCCAGAAGATAGATTATTCTGAGCATTACGATGAGCATCGAGATTGAGACATTACGGTGATTACGAGCATTAAGGTTTTCCGAGCCTTACGAGATTACGATTAGCAACATCATCAGCATCATTCTGATATGTTTGATTTATCATTCTGATATTCAGTCTGAACATTCTGATGGTCATTTCTTTCACTATCGCTCGGAGCATTACGAACATTTTTGATATGAATTCGGTGTGATTATTCCGAGTATCATGCAGTTCGTCGCGAATATTACGAACATCACTTAGAAATTTTAGTGACTTCTTCGGATCGGCATAGTTGATACGGTCAGCGAAGTGATCGACGAATAATTCGATCCTATGATCAATGGCAAATTGAACTTTCCGAAAGCCATTAACGCTTTTACATATATATCAAGTTGCGCTTGGAAATGGTTGTGACTGATGTCCTACATCCTATGAGGGCATCCAGCTAGCGAGCGCCGCCGCTGACGTTAGGAAGGAAGTCTACGCTCTTCACGAGACGATAGGCATTCCGAAGGGCTCTAATGACCTTTGCTGTTGACAAACCCTAAAGCCCCACAAAAAAAAAGAAAGATAGGCATTCCACGATGGTTTGTGTGCAGATTGGTCGCCATTCTATTCAAGGTAATTACATGAAGGGCAGTATCCGGTACCTTGCTTGCTATGCATCAGCGAAACTTCATCAAGAATAAGTGGTCGCCAGTCCAAGACTTTCGTGGCAAGTGTATTTTTGTCACTGTTGTGCTGTAATGAAAGACAAGGGCTTAAAACAATTGATTGTGTTTAAACAGCCTAATGAACTTTAATAAAAGGATCACTAACTTAAATATTTGTTAAATTGACTCAGTTTTATTAATGTGATCGATTGACGAAAACTGTAACATGTGTAATTTTACGATGGTTAATAGCATGTATTTTTGGGGGAAATATCAATGGGTAGTTTTGAAGAATTGTTTTTTTTTTTTGAAGTGATAATGGGAATTTGTGAAG
>NNCF01125876.1:951313-1017497 GCA_002313205.1 Laupala kohalensis | reverse complement strand
AATTCTCGCTCTAACGTGAGGTTTGGCAACCCTTCATTTTTTTTATTACAATATCATCTATGACATCCTAACATAGAATACTAACCTAACCTAACACTTCGATGTTGAAATAGTTTATGCTCACATTAAAAAAAACAGATTTTTTTATCCGTCAGAGAACGAATCTTCTAAATATACCATTCAATGAATAGCTCAACGTCACCAATTTCGAAATTCACTTTGTGTATTTGTGCGAATCATTTGTGTATTTATAAAAACAAGCTGCTGATAAATGAATAATGGCACAAATCATTTCAAACAAGACAAAATATCATTTTATATAATTTTTCCCTATAATTGTACTATAAAAACCGAGTTATAATTCTGAACTTATTTCCAAAAATGAACAATAAAATGAAACCCTGATTTTCTTAAAAATTGACCAAGCCATCTTCATCTTTAACGAAAAAGGGACTAGTAGGAATTATGGAATGGAACAAATAAAGAGTAAGGAATGATGTATTAGCAGTGGAGAGTCAATGGGGGAATAGGTGGAAATGGAAGAGGTAGTCGGTGTGGAAATGTAAATACTGACAAGGACCAAGAGAGGTAGCAGCACATGTTATAAAGATGGCAAAGAAAGATTTCGGTGGGGGGGGGGGGTGAGAATGGAGATGGTAATCTCGAAGACGGTGATGAAGTGACAGGGGTGATGAGGAAGAGCAGGCGGGGGGCATGCAGGAGCTAGTGGCGCCGTCGGCGGTGAACGGGGAGAAGTAGTAAGCGACGAGGCGACTGCAACGTCGTCGGCGGCGGCAACGCACTTAAGACGGGAGCGCCATTAACGAGGTTACACCCAATCGCTCCACGCCCGTACGCCCACCCATCCACGTTCGCTGTCGCCGGCAATAAGCAGGCGGTAACTTCATTCGGAGACGGTGGAAGTGGGTGGAGAAGCACAGTCAAGCGAAAGCGGGAATCGCGAAGGCAAGCGTGCTAACTTCATTGGTGAACATCGATGGCACGCATTGGAGGATTAAAATTTTTCTTGTTCACACACCCTCCTCTACCCAAAAATGTGTTGCTCTAATCAATTATACTTCCTCTCCGGAAATTTGTATGCCATTATATCAATGTTCATTTTCGCATAGCTCGTGATCATACCCAATGACAATTCCCTGATGCTTCCAGTCAAACCAAAATTATACATTGAGGATCAAATAATATTAAAAATATAATGTTTTATAAATAATTATATTGAGTGCAAAATTAGAATTAAAATTTGTAATGTCCAAATCCTACAATTTTCTTCAACATCATTGAGGTTTATTCTACGAAAATGTCTTGCCGATTTTTACATTCTCTCATTCACTGTTTGAATTACGGTCTTCGAGTTATTTTTTCGAAATTGAAGTAATTTTGATTACACTAAATTTGACGTAAATTTTATTGTCTGTCTTCAATTAAAATTATTTTTACATGTTCTATAGCAGTTATATTGGGTTTCTGATAAAACCATGGCGAAACATTTTTTTTAAGTTCCAAAAACAATGCATGATACATGAACAATGTTTTACTTATTACTTTTAATGAATGCTTTATAACAGAAATCATACTTATCTTACCGTTTCTACGAAATTTATTTAACTTATCTCTCATTACCCCTTTTATTGTTCCAGAAAATTTATATAATTATCATTTGTTTGAAAATATAAGAAAATTAAAGGAAGACCATTTCCAGCTCTTCGTAATAACACTCCCAAATTATCGAAATGATTCTACCAAAGCTCCTCGGTAAGAATTGAGAAGAACTCCTCACGTACCTTTATCTCTTCGGTAGCTATCTTTGACCAATATTGAAGGTCTGTGACATCTATTCTTGAAGATGTAGGTTTGTTAGACCCCTTAAATATATTTCTTTACTTTTTCATGACAAAAGTCATTTTCCTTTATGGATCCTTACAAACCCCTGGGGTTCTGCATGTTCTATTATAAAATTTGGTAGCTTTGCTTGTAATGTATTAAAAAATAGGCGACCATCTTCTCGTGGATGGAAATTTCATGCGTCATACGAAACTTTCAGTAATTTGGTGGGTACATTCTCAATGTGGTGCATACTACATGCAGCAATACGGTGCATTGGTAAAATGTCCTTAACTAAGCTAAATGAGATAATTCAAGGTTTTATCGGTTAACCCCCTTGTATTTAGATCAAGACCAACTTAATCATAATACTGGTTGTCGACCTCCCGTATCACGAACCCTCTATCACATACTAAATCTAGATTAGAGACATTTTAGGAGAACTGTGACCAGCGTTTACAGAATTCAGTAAGTGGCATCCGCTCCCGTAGATAGCTCTGGATACACCGTTGAAAGTTTTCTGAAACTCGTTAGGAGCAACATCCTCGGCAAATGTGTAAACTATGGATTGTGTCTTATGTTAATATTGGTTGATATCTATTGTGTATGCTAATTCAAACCAGATAACACTGAAAGAGGAAGTTAATTTTTTTCGTTGTTTGAAAATGTCGCTGTTTGTGTGTATGTTATTTTTCTGTTAGAAATGATACATACGGAGTCAGCGTGGCTCAGTGGATAGAGCACTGAGATGCTGGCTGGCTGGTGGGGATTTTCATCACGCCTCAACATTCCGACTGGCTCCCAGGCCTACTCAACCTGCTATAAAATGAGCAACAGGATTTATCCTGGGGTCGAACCGGTTGGAGCGGGATACTGACCACATCTTCTTCTAGAGCCGGGGTCAAGAAATCGTGCGAGCTCTACCCTCCGCGAAGGTCAAAACCCGCAAAGGGCTGTAGTGCCAGATAAGAAGAAGAAGAAGAGTGATACATACAATACTTTTTGACAATAGAGAATTTGTAAAGTGGTACTTTTAATGGTCGTACTAATGTATTTACAAAAAATATTGTTTCGAGTTTTTATAACCATTTAAGTGTTATTTATTTATACGTGATTTTTATTGTGTCATTTCTCGCTTTTCATTTTTTCATGTTAAAGATCCAAATATTTATTATAATATTTTAATTTCAGATCCTTGTTAGTGGTATATAAAGAAGAAATTGTTCAAGTTCATTATTTCATTAACTTTACAGGAGAAAAATCGATATGAATTAATTCTGTTCCACAAGACCGTAACCATTGAAATATAATGCGAAATATTGTTAAAATTCATGTTGCGTTGTCAATAGCCTGAGTAAGAAGTGAATACCGATTTCTTGGTTATATCAGCTCTATCATAGCCTTCTATACTACTAAAATGCAACTAAAAATACTATACCTCAAACAGTCATACAGTGTTGACAGATAATACAGTGTTGTCTTTCTCAGGACACGGCCTGTAGTTAAGAAGGTCATGGCTCTGTTTATTAACAAAATATAATCGTGTTTGAATCTTTTTATTTGTGGCTGGAGATACATCAAATGATATAATTGACGGCAAAGGAGACGCGTATTTATTTAAATATTTTTGATAGTTAGTATTAATAAACTCTTTTGAAAGGTGGACTTACTGTATTGTCGAATCGTTTCCTTTTACCGATTAATGTCTGATCTCTTTCTGTAACTCACAGAATGACTTTAAAACTGAAGTTTCCTTGACAAAACACTACATTTGATATGTTGGTCATTGTTACCTTCCATTCTTTAAGGACAACTTTAGCTGGCGTCCTTAGAAAGGTTCTGAATTGTAATTATGTTGTTACAATTTCCCGATATTTAAAATCAGAGATTTCACTCGTCCGAAATAATACACTTACAACATTAATGTACTTCTCTCACTTCTTGATTGTTCCACCTCGTTCATCAGTCTTGTAGCACCAAAATGCGGTGCATGAACTTTCGATCAGAGATCTTTCGCACCCTTCTATTTACATTGTTCCCCTTCTCAAAACTTCCCCTCCGACTGTCGTTCCACCCTTTGTGATGTAAATGTTGAGCATGGTTCTGGACCTCACAAGCCAAATTCGACGGGCTAATGTTTTGACGTGATTTGCACTCATTGTGCTTACTCTAGACTGTCTTTAAATATTTCAATATTTCATCTAAAGTTGTGTTGCTTTTATTAAATGATATAAGAACCTTGAATTATGTTATGTGACGCCCGCCATGATTTTTTATCTTTGATAATACGCGTGTGTCATAGAAATATATGCTAAAACATACTCGAACGTTCAAGAACTGACTCATTTATAATTCAAGAGCAAGCAAATTATTTCATATTTTCCCGTCATGAAGTTCAAAGGGGATAGACCTACGTTGAGTAGAAATTTCGCGTAGTTAGTAGTATATGTACTGAATTAACATACTATATTGTTTCAGTTGGAGCTCCACCGAACACTAATTTTCAGTGAACGATGAAATCTTGAAAACGATACAATACTATATTCTTATAAATATATAATTTTATTAAAAATAAAAAAAGGACACATTTAATATGGTATGAGCGTGTCAGACGCTTATCAAGAACAAACCATGTTTTCCAACTTACAATAATTTTATCTATTCTGTTTACAATTAAAATAGTTATTATAACAAGAATTCATGAATTATGGAGTATTAAAAACGTGAGTAACGCGAGTAAAAAGTAATAATGCAAGTACAGAATAGCTGTTAATCCCAACATATTCTTTTTAAAGGCATCAACTGAGTCGGCATACCAGTAATTTACTAATAGTCGAACGATTTTGCCGTTTAGTTTTGAATGGTTATAGAAATACTTTCAAACTGCTTTTGAATTTTAGAGATGGGGTTATATTTATCAAAATGATTTTTATTGCTTGTGTAAAATATTAAGGAAGTTATTTTTATAAGATGCAGGGCATACTACAATCCAAACTTTGAAAAACTCGGGACTGAAAATAATTTAAATCCGCAAAATCATTAATATTAATGAAAAAAATCAATGCTGTTTTGCACACATTTTGAAGCTAGTCTAAAAATATATCAGCAATATTGTTATCGTGTTGAACAAAAGTTAGGAAAAAGTTTTTGCAAGAATACTACTTCTATCTTTCCGCATTTTAAACGATAGAACATTAATATTTATACAAATATACAAGGAATAGGAAAAGAAACAGGAAGAGATCAATTCAAGAAAATAATAACAAATCATGCTGATTTACAGATTGTATTTAGCATTCAGGACACTCTCACGTCCGTAGCCCCATCGCTAAAACAAGCTGAAACTAGGATCGAACATCAAATCTCTTCAACACTGAACCCAACTTTAGTTTCAGCGGAACGCTCCCAGTATTAGTCTACGAGAAACCACTGAAATCCCTCAGCGAGAAAATCCAACCGCTGCAATCCTCGAACTCCACCCATCGCGCTCAACCTAACCTCACTCTGCCTTCCCTCGCTTTGCTGCCATGTTTCATTTACGAGTGAGATTCCCATGCGATCCGGGACTTGGACTACACTCTCGTGGAAGGGAGGAAGGCTTCGCATAAAACTGGCCCTAACGACCGAATGATGAGGTGAGGTCACGTGATTAGAATTGGAGCGACGCCCTCGCACGTTCGACGGGGACGACGACACAAGCGACGGCGGTGACAGAGACTCCGGTTGCCGTGTAGGAAAATGCACTGCTTCCACGCAATCGCCTCCAACCATACCTCATACCAACCCCTCCCCCGAAACCTAGCGCTTCTGCACCGCAAGCTGCGTGCGAGTAATGCCGCGGATTTGGGCAGTTCGTGACGAATTGCCGAAACATTGCCCGTCCAAACGCGATCGCGAGTGTGCGCTGATGGCCAGTAATTTATAGGGCTGCATCGGACGCAGCTCATAAATGACGGGCGCGGCTTTAGCGCCAGCGCGGGCCGCGTGTAAGCCCGCGTAATCGGTCGCCGCTGCCGCCAACGCTGCCCCGCGGCTGTGTTACCTTCCTCATCCTCCCCCAACCCATCGCGGAAGCGCTCAGTCGGACACGCGCTTGCACGTTCGCTCGGGATGCAGCGATGCGCCGCTGATGCGACTTTTTTCTCGGTCAGTGCGTATCCTCCGTTTCCCGCGAGGAGCGCTGGTGTTGTTTCACCAGCTTCTAGGCGAGTGATTGTGTTTGGTGGCATTCCCAAATGAGGGAATATTGAAAAAGAAGAAACGCTGAAGATTTTTTCCAGTTTTACGAAGCAAATTGATACGACTTGAAGAAGTACAGTATCCCCCCCCCCCAAGATGTATTTTCAAACTACTTTTTAATAAAATACATGGAACATAAATACACTATCTACTCACTGTTGAACTCAAAATGGTTTTATACATAATATAAAAACTACATTTATGTGCCACATAAACTTGATTAATCTTGGAATGTTAGTATACATATAACCGAATTTTGACTATTCGTTGTGTTTATTGACGACCTTACAACGTTTAATAAATCATTCGTGCTGTTCTGGTATCGAAGAGCCGAGTTGCGACTGGTAAGATATACTGATACGAAGTGAATATTGAAATTCGCTATTTAAGAAATGAATTTCAAGTACTAGTACGCCAGGCATAGAGAAGAAGGGAAGCTCGGAACTAGCTTACAACAACATTCGTTTTTCCCCTTGCATATGAACGAAGATGATCTAGCGGGCAGGACAAGTATCATCACCTTCCACTCTTTTTAATTTTCTAGAAGCTCATTGCTCAACTTTTACGTACTGTATAAAACTTAAAAAATAAAGTTTTTATTTAATAATTTCATCCATATTTTGTGTGTTTGGTGCCATGATGAGAACGAGTATCCAGGCAAAAATTTAGATTTCCATGTACAATTTACTGTTGCCAAAAAAATCTTTCATACATTGTTCACCTGGTCACTCTCCGTGTTTCTCTGACCTGCCAATGGAGATAAATAACTTGGGACATTTCAACAAATTTTGCTTTGCCACTGTTTTACCAATGAACGATTGATTTTCTGTCGAATCTGCAAAATACTGTGTACGTTTGTTGGACATGGGTTGTTGTGATATTAACGTCTTATTTTTCACTTTACATAATCATCCTTTGTTGTCATATTTGCTAATATCATCAAAGCTTCATTAACATATATAGTTTTTTCAAGGCAAGGAAATTTAATACAATTAAACTCTCTTAATAGTACTGATTGAATGAGTGAATTATTCTCACAGGTGCAGCTAGCATTTAAATAACAATACAACGAGTCCAAGAAGAGGTAACTTACGAAAATAATCTACATCCTTTCGATAACCTGTTTCATTTGTAACAAAACTTATGAGAAAAAATTGTCCTTATTCTAATAAAATATACTTCCACATTATATACTGAAAAATAAACATTAGATAAAATGGAACATGTAAGTCTGAAGTAACGTCTGGTCGAACGATACGTGTAAAAGTAAATAAATAATTTAAGACTTACGACCTTATTATTGATTTACGGTAATTTAATTTTGTGCTTTGAATAACACTTCTAAAAAATTATAATTTATTTTATAGTTTTGATTATATAATGGACGTTATTAGCCGAAGGAACGTGTAAGAATTTATGTAGATGAAAACTATATGTAATAGAAAAGAAACAGTTAATTTTGTGTAGTCTACACTAGGGTAGATTCATATTGTTTCTTAAAAGACCCACATACTGTATACGAATAGAGCAGTTCTGTATTGCGATATTTTAAAGCAACAGAAAGGGAATTATGAAAAGGAAATGTTTCCTTTAGGTATGAAAGCACATATTACGTTGCAAATGGCACGATATAAGCACAAAATAATTTATGCTTAGTGTAAGCCATTACTCTACTGAAGATAAAAAGCTCCATGATGACTAGTAGGTAAATTTAGGTGGATTGCAAAGTATAGAATCGACGAAGAAGAATGCCAAGAAGAAAGAGAAAAGAACAGACGGATACGGGGAAGGCAGATGAGATTAATGCCAGTAAAAAAAAGACGTCTCCCTAAAGGTGTAACTGTAGGAGGAGGCCAGCTTCAGATGTAAATACGGTTTTAGAGAAGGCGGGTAAATTATGTAATGCACTTCAAGGGTAAGATAGACGATTGCAGGTTACTTTATATTACTAGAAGATTTTTATTAATTCAACTTAACTTTTTTTAGATAATTACTTATTATTTCAATTTTTTAACAAAGTTTCGACTAGGGCTCTAATGACCTGGACGTTGGCGAGCTCTAAAGCCCTAATAAAAAAATCGTTTTGACTCTTATTTAAGTCTTCGTCAGGTACAATTGATACTCACAACAATGAGTAATTGTCTAAAATAGGTCGTTAAGTCGGATTATTGAAATATAATATTAGGCATGAATGCAAATAAGTAAGTAGATGATTTTTACATCCTTGTAAGAAATAATTACAGACTACATAAAATTCCTCTCACTCTTGGCAGCAATGACAGAAAACTGCGCATTTAATCATTTTTTAAAGTTATGGGGAGCAAAATATTGCTGATAGGGGAGGTTATGTGTGTGGAAGAGCAAACACAGAAACCAAGGGACAGTGAGCGGCTGCCGCCAGCGAATGGGAAGCCACGCTGTCCGGCGAGGGGAGAGTGAGTTGTTGGTAGTTAGCGCATCCCGACGAATGTGAGGATGGAGAAGGGGGTTTGCCGGTGCATGCTGGGAAACAAGGGAGACTGCAACAAAACTACTGGCCGTGATGAAAATGGGGGAGGGATGGGGCGCTCGAAATTGATGGGAATATGCGTGCATTGCAAATGGAAGGGGATGAAAACAGCGTGGTGGCCACAGCACGGAGATCGAAGCGGTAACGAGAGATTGAAATGTACGAAGAGGTCGAAGAGGTAACAAGAAATCGAGGACGTAACGATCGTTATCGATATTGTAGGGAACGTGTATGTATATGCACGAGAGATATTACCATAGCCTTAAACATAATCGTAATATTTGCAATAGAAAATTTGTAAATTGTAGAATTCTAGAAGTCTGTAGAATTATTATGTCTGCATTTATTAGTAACAATATTTTAAAATAATTTGGTTACTTCTTTGAACATAATAAAGGACAAATTTACAGAATATGTAACTGTTCTTTTTTTCTCGTACATTTAATAAAAAAAATTGCCATATCTTGGTTTTCAAGTCATGAAAATAGCTTTGGACATAGTAAAAGTGTCATTATTTAACACCCATTATAGTTCATAAAAAAAGGTTGCGTAATATACTCGATTTCTTTCTCGGAAGACACTTTTGTTGACCGTTAAATTGTGCTGTCACTAGTTGAATTCCGCGGTGATGCTCGCGTGGATCTAGTGGCATAGTGATCAAACTATGTATAATAGCGTTCAACATACTCATTCCAAATCTACTGCGTATTTTTTAATAGGTTCTTCATAACAGTCCGAGTCAAGAAGTATTTATTAAAGTATTGATCACATAGCCACTAGATTTCGAATACAGCTTGCTTCTACTACTCCACTCCCACAATGTCAAGAACGGGACCAAAGAATATTTTTAGATTTTTTTAGCATTAGAATTTGAACTATTTTATTGTTGTTCTTGTTTAAATGTTCTATATTTTTAGATTATCCAGATTCACTGTATCCATTTATAATTTTTCGACCAACCTGATTTTTCTCTTAAAACAAAACAGATACTGGTAGTGTTTTCGCTAGTTTACAGGTATGACCTTAAAATTTGACTTTGATAAATAAATAGTGAAGAAAAATGTCAAATTCCTCATATTCAAAATGAAATATAACGACAATTATATTGCAGACAATTTATTGTTCTTCACTTCTTACATGAGCATAGTAGTGACATTTGGCAAAGTTTTAAAACACTAAAAAACTTTAACAATATACACAATATTAAAGCATAACATAAAATCATAACGTTTCGTCTCATACGCAAGACTTCATCAAGTGACTAAAACATTAATAATTTTTTAGTGTTTTCAATCGTTGACAAGTGTTACAGCTGTGCACATATAAGAAGTGAAGAAGAATAAATTGTCTGCGATATAATTGTCGTTTTAACTTGTAACATTATTAGTAGGAGACGAATACCAAACTGATACAAAATTCATAAAGAAGGTTTTTTCAGAAATGAGAATTGTAATACAGATGTAAATAAATTAACTAGCAAAAGTGTTTTTTTCGAATGCCGATACCCTTGAATTCTGAGAGGAAATATTTGAGTATGTGGCGACGTGAGTCGTTGCGGCAAACGATGATTCGGGCGGGCGTTGGTTACGTTACGGGGTGCGCCAGCGCTGGCCGCGGGGCAGCTATCGATTTGATGGACTCTCGTTCCATTCAGCGGCGGCGGCGTTGCGGTGGTCGTCGACGCAGGACGCCTGCCTGCCTGTCCACCGCCGCGCCGTCGCACCAGCAACCGAACAGCGTCGCTTAACGCTGCTCCCACCACTCCCTTCACTTCTATAGGTCTCTCTGTGCGCTCTGTTCATACAATCATTCGCTTACGCTTTCATCACATCCACTCTTTCCTTGTGCATTCTACTTCCTTTATGTACTATTATCTAAACACAATGATCAGAACCGCCGAAAGAATTAGGGGACCTGGAACAGATTTTGAATTTTGGGCCCCTCTCTCCTCCTTTCCCTTCGTCAAGCTCTTCCCCCCCCCCCCTCCAATTCCGAAGCTTCTGAAGATCTGTGTGGAAATAGTATGTAAATAAATGTATATAAAAGTACAATTCTATTTCTTGGGACCCAGAGAATAATTTCCCTCTACCCCCCCCCCCCTCTCCACCCGTCACAGTGGCTCTGACAATGATTCAGATACAAGACGCATTTTCTCTAGGAAATATCTATTTCCTTTAATCAAATTTTTCTTCCTTAACTCGTAATTTGTTCACGATGCTAACACCATTATGCCTCTTCCCTCAGTACTTCAATTACCATTGTTTTGTGTTGATCTACCATACTTCCACATTGCTTGAAATAATCCTGTACCTGTGTTGTCCCCTGTGCCTTCTCTGTACGTTCAGACTCACAAAACTTTCATTACTCTTAACTCACAAAACTCATGATTCCACCAATGGACACATCTATCTTAAACTAGTATCCCGGCTTGTGATGACATAGATCGCGACTTGTCCACCGTGAATTGCTTAGCCTCCTGCTTATTCACCTCCAGAACTAGCAAAATGCTTATTTTACACGTCAATTGATTCTTTACATTAAAATAAATCTGAACAGAAGAGGTTCTATTACGACCACAACTATTGAATCCTTTACCTTCATTTTATTCTCATTTTAGTGGACAATGATATCAATAAAATATTTGTTCGAACGTTGAATAAATTCTAAAAAATATATGATATAATTTAAAGTGTTAAGTGGGGAGGATTTTGGAGAACTTTCAATAAAATATTTCACAAATTAAATAAATAATTAAAGACTTACAACCTTTAATCACCTGACGACGACATCGACATAAAGCCGAAACGTTGTGATCTTTAAATCACAAAATGTAAAGTATTCGTCCGCTTAAGGTCGTAAGTCTTTAATTACTTATATAATTTGATTATATAATAGACGTTAATTGTAATAAAAATATTTTACGAAGGATTTATGATTTGTAGAGCGAACATGAAACTAGCTGAACCTGGGTGAAAAATTCGCAGTCAAACCTTAACACTCAGATAAATATTAAGAGAATTTCAATGTATAAAATTTCAAGAGAACTTTTTATAACAATTAACTTCAGACTTCAGTACAACACTTGACAAAACAGTCCACCTCTGTGAAAATACTCGTAAGAGTTATTTTAAACTTTCGTAAACGCCGATCTGCGATTCTATGAGTTGCTCGGGAGTCTCATGAATACAAAGTGCTCTTTCTCGAGCACGAAGAACTGCAGTTCACGTACAAACATCGCAACGGAATTGAACATTTAAAATATAGAGTTAGAGTGTTTGTTTATATGATGTTTTCTCTCTTCCAATGTTCTTAGGAGACAGCTCAGAGACTCGAGTTAAGCCACATCTAGGAAGATTATTTACGAACTTGCGACAATATGAATTTAATTTGAACTTTGAATCAAATTATAACACAAAGAGGTTTATGCAAGATTACTACTCTTCTAAAGTTCAGAAAATAATCTTTGTAATGATACCTGATTTTTGGCAGTTGGTTAAGTATGCAGGGGAAAAAAGTATCTTCATAAATAGTTAACTTTTGGAAATAAGCTTTAGTATATGAAAAATTGTCAGAAATGCTGTTGTTTCTCAAGTAGTAAATGCGCATATGCGGGATGAGGTGAAAATTTTTATCTAAAGAAAATTATTTGTTTATTAATGTGTAAAACTCTCCACATTTTTTCAATATTTTGTAGTATGTTGTAACAATGATGGATGAAAGTTTGAGGGAGGTTTTGGAATCCAGTCGGAAAATTGTGAGAATTTTTTATGAGGATGATGTAGTTCTTCTAAATGTCTTATGCTCCAATACATTTTATATTGAATAGTTGTAACACGGATATATGTCAACACTAAAGTCCAAGCTTCAATTTAAATAAGTAAATTGGAGGCACTATATTTTGTTTAGTTAATTTATTTATACTCTAAACATTGTTCTAAAAAAGTTATTATTAATCCATGTTGCAAGAGAAGAAAGAAAAAGCCACAAAATTCAGTGAGAACGCTGATACCCTATAATGCAACCAACTTTTCTTTGGAATGACGTTACAATTTCCCTGACGTACAGGGCACTAGAGCGGAAGAAAAAATTCCCCGTGTAGCGTTGCTCTCCTGTCACGTGGAGGAGGCGTCCATTCACGTCAGCTTCGATCGACAATCGAGTCTGGAACACTCGCCGACGTCGAGAATAAACCGCACGCCCCCCGCCGGCAGATCGTCGCGTGGGCGGAGCTTTTACGGGGACCGATGTGTGCGTCGGAGTTCGGTTTGACGTCCGATCGAAGGGACGTGACGGAGGCGTAGGGGATGGACAGGAATGGGGTGAGAAGGAAATGACGGCAGCTTCACGGATAAAAACAGACTGAAATGACGCTTTTGCAGGTGCGCGATGTATTTTAGTTGAAGGTGTAGGTAAAAGAGGGGAGATGCGTGATATAAATAGCGAGAGTATGTGTTGCAGAAAAGCCTGAGTGTTGGTCAACTGGACCTCCTCACACGTTTATTCCCCTTTAATATTGACTTTCTGACAAATCATTTTTACGAAACGAACCTCAAATTATTCTTTGCTTTTAGCACTAGGTACTACGATTTATCTTTCGACAACGTCCCATTTTGCTGTTTTATTGAGCTACTTTTCGATTTGTCTCCAAATTCAACGAATTTTATGAAATTACGCAAAGCACCGTAATTCTCACGTCACTTTTCTTGCGTTCACTCATCTACCACATTATTTACTGATCAAACAATGAGTGTTAATCCAAACATATTTTTGCTCACTTGTGTAATAACCGGATGCTCCCATATCACGAAGCAAAGGCTCGGACTAGAGTGTATTGAAGTTTTCTGACGTTCTTAACTCTCATATGTACTCGAAATTTGTAATTTACTGGTTGTCTCGTGAAAACATTTACACTTCAAAACCTTTCGGAATATGGAGGTATTACATAATCGATATTATGCTTCGTGAAAAACACATTGGCCAGTAGTATATTTTGACCTCGGAAATATTTTTAATGTTTTTGAAATTATTCGTTAAAATGTCTTTTTTTAATTAAAAANCACATTGGCCAGTAGTATATTTTGACCTCGGAAATATTTTTAATGTTTTTGAAATTATTCGTTAAAATGTCTTTTTTTAATTAAAAAATCGATTTGATATTTCAATACAAGTTAGTGCAAAAACCTCTATTATCGTTTGATTCACGATTTCGTTATTTCAAAAGTATGCGAAACACATAAAAAAGGGAACATTTTAAACATATGCTTTTTATTAAAGTATAATAGAACAGAAGATATCTCTTGAAAATTTTAAACGAACTGGAACATCTAAAAAGGAATTCAAGGTAAGCAATCGATCACCTATTCTCTGCCGATTGACTTCTTCATCTCGACGTCATTGATGGTGGAGCCATCTCCCGGTGACTGGTCAGCTCTCCGCGCTTCGCTGACGTCTCAAAGCACCCTTCAATCGCCCCGCCCGCCCCCGCATCAGTCACTGCCTCTGTTCCCCCGCGACGCCCTTCGCCCCTACAACCCCCTCTTCACCGCCGCATGCGTGGTCAGCGCCATCATGTAATTCCGCCATCATTGCTTCAACGCCTGCGTCCCGCCCTTGACGCTGCCTGCTTCCAATGATGGTTTGCTCTCACGTATACGTCGCCTTCGGCCGCAACGGCTTCACAAAGGGAGCAGAGGGATCTTGTGCGAAGACGCTTAAAGGGATAGGTACATTTTTCAAACTTTCCATGGAAACTGAAGTAAAGAAATCGAAGACCAGAAATGAAAAAAACGATGAAAGGGCCTCGGCAGAAAAATTTCAAGAGAGGGAAAACAGATTGGTAAGCCTGTACATAGCCCTCAATGGATGTCCAATGATGTTATATTTAACATGCCAAATGTCAGTTCATTATTTCTTTATTCACACACAAAAAAAAAGTTTAGAAATTTTTTGCACCTTTCTCGATTTCCATTTTAATTTAGAGCACACTTATTGGATCTAAACCTTAGTTCCAACTTAAGCGTTCATCGTAATGCTTTTGTAAAATGTTATACCTAATATTCGCGGCTGATACGAAAAGCAATTTTTAAAATAAGGTAATGAAATTAAAGATTACTTGAGAACACATTCAATCCACACGGCAAGACCTACAAATTCCATTTCAACTTCGTAGCAGAGTGGGAATTAATAACACAATACGTTTTTCCACTTCCGTATTTTATTTAGTTGCACGTCCGTATGTTCGCCACTTCCTGTTGCGCCCAGAAAATGTCTGCTGGTGTCGGGTGAAACTCGCAAAGTTCAATCGCCTAAATATTTAGTGGTGCCACGAAACAACAATGATTTTATTTTGCTTGTAAATTTTTACATGTTAACTTTAAACGAAAATTATTTCGAAATATGAGACAGAGCAAAGCGAGAAGGTGAGAAATATTTTTTGTGCAATGAAAGTTAATATACAAAACCGTCTCGTAAAATCATATGACTCTTCCGAATCTTCCAAATGTGATCGACCAATCTAACATATTCTTGCCATATCGTGTCTTTGGCGAGAGCTATCCTCTGTCCTCGCAGTCATTCCCTTGAGGAAACAGATCCTCTCGCTGAGACGAGATGTCGTCTCCTGCGTTGCCTATCGCCTCTCAGAGCTCATCTCTCTTCTTCGTCCACTTCACTCCGATTCATCGGTCTCTTCTCTTTCGTCGCTCGATGAAATCCACCGACATTCTTGGCTTCTTGAGCTCATCCTCCATCTTCGTGCCTGGTGGGGTCACGCCGGGCTCCATCCTAAGCGTCATCTCGCCTTCCCCTCCCCTTTCTTCGTCTCTCTCCCCTCTCTCTCTCTTCCGTGGAACGCCCTTCCTTGCCGACAGCGACACCGCGACCGGGAGACGACGGCAAGAACGGCGCGACGGGGGCGTTAAGGGCAGTGGGGGATGTCGAAGGGGAAAGGGCTGGGCCAAGACACCGGATCGATGGCTGCGCTCCTGCAGTCTGGGCACGCCCGTGCCACTCTCTTACCGCTGCCGCGTTTATTGTGTCCGCCCCACCGCCGTCGCCGTCGCCTTACGCCGACTCAGCAAACGTCTCGCCTCTTCCCGGGGACCGCCATCTTGCTTCCCGGCGGCGACGGCGGCCACGACAGACTCCTGCTCTCGCGTTTCGCAACTGTATTCCAATCCGCGCTCGTTTCACCGCTCACACGCTTCGTCGACCGCTCCCCGGTTAATGCTCACAATAATGACATTTAAATACGCCGTCATTTGTATTAAGCGTAATGCCCGGGATTTATTTTTAAATAATCCGCACCGCTCGTTATGATTTCAGCCGGGGCTAGCAAGACAAATCCGGTTAATTTGTTGCATTTGGTCCGCTCGGAACAAAACGTAATTGGAGCGCAGTGTAATTAGAGCGAGCTGCGGCAAAAAGTCGCGCAACGCAACGCGGCACGAGGTTGGAGCGCGGCCGCGGTCGCTGCGAAGCGCTGCGGTCGTCGGTCTGCGTTGTGCTGGGTTCCTTGCACTTGCCAACCCCGAGCGCACATGCCATTTTAGCAAAAGGGACAGTGCAAGTTCATAATGTAAGATAATAATTTATTTTCAACAAGTGGTTTTAATGATGCGCCATCAGAAAAACATCGTTTTCTCTCTTGAGAAGAAGAGACCTCAACATTTTTTGTCCCGCAAAACAACAGAGGAAAACAAAGCCGGGAGTTCATTATGGTACCTAATTATATCGATGAGTAATAATATATATTTTATTATTTAATAATAAAAATAAAAATAATGAAAAAATATGTTTTGTAAGATTTTTGATGTCTTAAATACACTTCTAATTTAATTTCATTAAACATTGTTAATTATTTCCGTATGTTTGCCCTACTCCTATACATTCACATACATTTTTGTGCAGACTTTTATGATCTTTTTCCATATCATTTTAGCTGGATTGAATGTTGGACTCTCGTCGAATACCAAATTTACCTCTAAATGTTCTCTGAATGTAAACATTTGGATTGTGTACGAAGCCGGGGCACAAGTTCTTCCCACATCCCCTACTCTCCTCTTTTTGATGTCCTCCCGAATGTATCATTTATTACTTCAGTTGTAGCTTCGTCTACATAGTTGTTACACCATTGTAATTTTCTTCACCAATATTTATTTTACTCATCAGGCTATTTCACTTTAGACGTACTCCCAAGAACGGGAACTTCAGGGATAGGGAAGATAAAATTACTATTTCAGAGTGTTTTAATACCTATAAGTAAATTAGAAATAATTATGTAAAATTAACCTGCTCGAAGCAAATTTAGGATGAAGAATATTCTATGTAAAGTGACGGACTGGATTATGGTCCACCTAAGTTTTATTTATTACCGTTTGAGGCGGGACATTAAATAAGTAATTAAACCTAAGTTTTGGGAATTATTCATCCTTCAATATCGGAACATATTGGAATCAAATTACGTGACGTGCTAGACTAAGCAGAAGAAGGAAATCCTTCACTCTTTTTCTTTTTTCGAGACGAAAATACTGATTTTCCTAACCCTTACCTCTGGACTATATTTCCACCACTTAATGGTAGTATGGCCCACCTCTTATTCACGACAAAACTGATATTATATTGAACAATTATTAAACTTTATACATAATGAAATTGGGAGATCTTCGTTTTCAGAATAATTAAACTAGAAATTAAGTAAACGGTAGTAAAGTGTTGATAGGCGGCTCTCTTTCGAATATCGGTGTTGCTAATAAAAAATAATGAAAAAGGAAAACATGAATTGCAAGTGTGCACGTCAACTAGTCTCAAGCTTTTCCTGTTATGTTTTCTCGACGAGAAAGTAATGTTTCCGACATGCTGTTAATATTGCTCACATGAACCATAAAAGCAGTTTATCCACATTTTAAAAAAACCTTTTTAAGAGGTTTTTGATCAACACTATGCAAAAACCAACATCACCAGTCGATTCCACGTTACAAATTGATTAAGACTCGGCATTGTTAATGAGAGAAATTGTTTTCATTTACTAGAGAGAAAAATTCTGACTTGCCGAGCTATTTCAATAAGATGATTACAGCAACACAACCTTCTGTTAGACGAGTTACCACGTCCATAGGAACCGATCTGTCGTGAGGTTACCCATTCTCATCACATGTGCCCTTGCTGAAGGGAATGTGAGAGACATCGGTTGGTTTCCAGGTACATTAACAACTAAATGGGGGTAGGCCATAGTACCAAACGGATTATTATACCCCTCGACAGCTTACATTTAGTTTTAGATTATTTAACACTTCATTATGAGAAATTACTAAATAAATCTATGTAATCTACGTGACTGACGAAGGTGGAAGCCAAAGCTGATTCTTCAAATATGCGAGTTTCTTTTGTGTGTTTAATTTTATTTATTTTCATTAACTTTAAAACTTTTTTAATGAGTAAGAAATGTACCCAGATCATTGAAGTATTACTTTAACAATTTACAAAGGTATACAACGCATTCGAGTTCACGAACTACTACGAAACTAAAATTCCGGTAGTATTCTAGTTAAAATACACGGGACTTTATGAAATTTGTCAAAAGCTTCGATTATATTCATTGAAGGAAATAACTGTTAAATTTCAACTCCCTGCGCCTTATTTGATGTAACATCTGTATACATTATACCCTCTTTTTTACGTTGATTTAGTGTCAACATGCTGATTCAGTAATCATGAAGAGCGGAGGTGTATTCTTTTTACTAAGCATATAATGGTGAATATTTGTACTTTTGAGTTGAAACTCTCTTCTTAGTTGGTTTTGCCCATTGTCACCACGCGGTCAGCTAATGAAACGTTGCTGTATCGCTCCTTGATTTGTAAATGGTATTTTTTCGTAACTCGTGAACCCCTCTTTGTCTCCCATCGTACTTAATCAATTACCAAAAATCAGCATGTTTATGAACATTTCTGGTCAAGGGGGTAATCGCAATCCTGCGTTATGTCTATGTACTATTTATATTATAATTTGTTCAA
The DNA here is from genome assembly GCA_002313205.1 of Laupala kohalensis. Classification (NCBI taxonomy): domain Eukaryota; kingdom Metazoa; phylum Arthropoda; class Insecta; order Orthoptera; family Trigonidiidae; genus Laupala; species Laupala kohalensis. Next base: position 998,896 of record NNCF01125876.1, on the reverse strand, counting down.
ATTTAATGTTAGTTCTTCAAAAGCGTCCTCCCAGATGGCGATACATTGCTGCTTGAGAGTATTGAAATAGGCAGCATTAAACGATCACATTAACCTTTTCTTTTCTGTTCGAAGTCGTTACGATTTTTTTGTGGGTACTGCAATTTGCTATTTTATTTCATGGAAATTCAAATACGCAGGGAATAGAAAATAGAAAAAACTCTTGCTTCTGAAATAAATCTTATGGCTACAAGGTATATATTTCATCGAGGTAAAGAAATTTTGTCGATTATGGAAGTAGTTATTTTGATTGTAACAAATACATAGTTTACCCGCAATATGATACATTTGACTCTCTCAATATTTTTCCCTCTCCAAAAGATCGTGTAAATTATTCACTTGGGTATAGTTAGTTTCATATTAATTATTTGTGTTCCGTGTGGCGAGGTTGAAGTCATGCGACCTACTCTCCGATGTAATCACATTTTGGAAGGAGGAATAATGGGATGGACAGGTGAGTTATCCGGGGAGGGGGAAAGGTACCGAACCATTATCAATCAGCAGTAAGTAAAGGAAAACATCGCCCAGTACTGCCAAGCGGGGAATCGAACCCGTACTTTCCCACTCTGTGGTATATTAGGAGCAAACGCTTACTGTTGTCGGTTGTACGTCTATTCCACATATTTTTGCGATCTTTCTTTATAAATACATTCCGATTCGTTGATAATAATATAATAATTATTATTTTTTTATTGTATGATGATCATGAGAACTTGTTTACGATAAATTGAGGACCACATCGTCGGGCATATTTATTGAAGTGTACAAGAAGTGTAACTAATTGCCTGAACGTCAGAACGTCATACAAATAGAGTTGTTATAAAAATATTATGCCCATTTATTGGAGGAGTTATCAATTTCAAAACCAGTCACTTATGTTACATAATTTCGAGGTTACGTTTTGAGTAAAAAAATAATAAGGAACACGTTGTTTTCATTCGTGTGAAATTTAGAGCATTTCAAAATCTTAAAGAACGTAAATTTGATTTTTTGATGAACCGTTCAAGTTTAGAATTTTTGGATAATATAATGATTTGTTCAGGATATTTTTTTTAAATATATTATTTGAAATGGTTTACATAAAATTATCACTTCTACTCTATTTTAGCTCTACCTCAATTGAATTCATTCTCTCCCTTTCTCTGAGTTGGTACTTTGTATATAGATGATGAATCTGAATTTTTACCACGGATATACATAAACCCGTCAGCACCCGTAATCAAATGAAAAATGCATATAGTTGGAGGAAACGCTGAGGGAGAACTAAAATGTTTTTTATACCGAAAATGTTTTAATTTCGATATTTTTAAAAAAATATTATGAAAATATTATCAAGTGAGTATTGTACAGATTCTCGGCGAACGTATTTCAAACCATTTACTCTTTAACGATGTAAACTTTCTTCCACGATATAAACGATGCAAAATCTTTTCCAAGTTGTGAGTTAAAAATATTTCGAAATCGGCTTCTTTCATTAACCAGTTTTCACAGAGTACTAAAGACCCGCTTTGTCATTGATTACTGGCCAGCCTCTTTTTACGATCTTTGTTTTTTTTATTTATGTAATACCTTTTGGCGAGGCTCAGGCTATGAGGTCCGCTCTTCCACTGGAACCATTGGACATGGGTCAAGGAATTGGGAAGGAGAGATGTTGGGTTGCCGGGGAACTTATGGTACCGAACCGATACTTGTCTGGAGTACGTGAGGGAAACCCCAGCTGAAAACCTCATCTAGTTCAGCCGAGTAGGGTTTGAAACCACGCTCTACCGCTCACCGAGATCGCGGAAGCGAAGACGCTACCACTACACCACCGCTTGTTTTGTTCATCACCTGCGGTTGATTCTCATACTATTGAGAGGAGAAACATATAAATACACTCTAATAGTTTTTACATTCATTTGTGGAACACAAACATTTATAGAAACGAGAGAGGACTCTAATGACGTAGTTGTAGGCGAACGCTAAAATCTCAAGAATATAATAATAATAATAATAATAATAAAACACCCAATAAATCCTCATGTAGACTAGACTAGGAAAAACATATCAAGAAGAAACCTTTGGCAATGAAAACTCACAAGACCGAGAAGCTGCCACTACACAAGCTAAAGAACTGTGCAATCAACAACTCAAGCACGCATGGCAAACAAAGACGGCTCATGTAATTCGGAAAGTATGCACCTAAAAATTCTTGGAACTTCCTTGGACGCGTACTGAAATACCTGCCAGCTATTCTGAGAAGAATGTCAATAATAATAATAATAATAATAATAATAATAATAATAATAATAATATTTCAAGCGACAGATGCAGTATTGCATCACAATAAAGCAAAATAGAAATGAAAAGGAAATTAAAGTGCGTACTACTATATCCACCAGTCGATTCTTTTCGAAATGGAAACGTGCATGTCGATTTCTAAAGATTGTTACCGTTCGATATGTGATAGCCCAAGCGTTAATTACCACATTTTTCATTTTGCTGCTTTAGTCGTACGCCTGGAAATCCTTGAAACTGAAACGAACTTGTTACTAATATTTGTAATATTTTTTATAACCTCACTTTTAATGACTAAAGATTAAAATTTATAAGTTTTTTTACCACATAATTAGAGGACTGATGAAATGGAAGTACCGAAAACAATAATCTCTGTGGTGTGAATTTATTGCAAAATAGATGGTAAATTCTGACAAAATAACTTTAGAAGTAAATTTAAAATATTCCCATGTGTAGTTTTCTCTTGCACTTAAGAGATGTATTTAAAATGATTATACAATTTATTGATCTCAGAGGTTGATTATTAATTTGAACAGAAATATTTGTCAGTCATTGGTTAAGAGTTTTCCGAAACCAGTGAATTAATAAAATAATACCTAAACAAACTTGCATAAAATTTATCATATATATTTTATAATTGAAGCAGGTTTTCTGAAGTCATTCTTCTGACCATTTTATGAATCGTTTTTTTTTTCAAAAATCTTTGCCTCAGTATTTATTACATAAGTAACACGGCGCGCTAAGTATTTGTCATTGCACATATATCAACATTTGAATGAAATATAATTTACAAACAACCTTAAGCTTTACCAAGTGCATTCGCATTCATAGGAAATTGTTGGATCTATTGCGATACATTTTTGGAAACTGTGATAATTAATTATTTTTAAGATTAAAAGAGAAAAAAAGAATTGATGACAAAAATATAACTATAAATACAGTTTATATGATCTAATAGGGAAAAAAATCCATAACGCGTACTGTAGCAATACATATTGCTTGTGCAATATACAACAAATAATGATAGTAATAATAATAATAATAATAATAATAATTAAATTGTCTAATTTAATTAATTGATTACGATTTGATTGAATTGAATACAGAAAGCATTAAACAGCAGTATTCAGTATGAGTACTTCATATCTCAAATAAAATTAACTCAACTGTCTTTCAGCACAAAAAGTATAATACGCTCATTAAAACGAAGAAAAATTGTGAAAGAAGTAACCAATTAAAACAAAATAAAAGTATTTTACAATTGGGTAAAATGGAGAACACGAATAAAGAAAAATAATATGGTACTTTCTTAAAATGTAAGAGAAATTATAAGCAACGCTTCCTAGCAACATATTAATCATTATTCTAATTAACTTATGATTGTTTCTCCACGAAATTCATCCCCGACACATTACTCTTTCAATCATTATATAAAACCATCATAAAATGTATTGTTACGAGAAAAATGTTTCAATTGAATTAAATAATAAATTAAATTAGGTTACACTATTCAGCTTTATATATTTGGGGCTCCGAGTAACTTCGTTTAACTTTGATGTGGAATTAACTAACGGTATGCTATCGATTAGCGATACTAATTGATGAGACAAGAGACGTTTCAAAAAGAAATATGGTTTTCATAAAACAATAACAGAGATTGGCGACTTGAAAAGTAGCTTTGCTGTGGTAATTACAAAGCGTACTAAATTCAGCTATGAATATTTCTTTCGACCTTTTATGTGGACAAATATTGTTACATCACGACGCTTCAACGGATGATTACTACCATTGTCAGACGAATGTATTGTATAAACAAATGTGTTAATTTTATTTTTGTAACAAAGAGAAAAACCAATTAAGAACACACACAAATAAAACAATTTAATAGAAAAATAAGTAATATGAAAAGCAAACCATCGAAGCAGAAAATCAAAATCAACAATTATAAACTTTGCATTAATTGTCAGGTTTAGTTTGTCAAATATTCAATAAAAATTTGTCTACATGGAAGGTCGAAATAAATCTTTCTATTAAATTATGATTGTAGACATGAACAATGTCAATACTAAATGTACACATGTAAATTGGATATTTAAGTAGGGTAGACTGGGTGCGGTTGAAACAATTTCGCTTATATCGTCCATAGTATTGCCTCTTAAAAGCCGAGCGATGATCAAAAAATGTAAAATACAAGAGCATGCATCTATCTACTAATGGGCAGTGCCATTTTAGTACTCAGTGTGTTATTTTTAGTAGTAGATCAAATTTAAAAAAAGAATCCGATTTGTATCAGCCGTCCCCATACCAGGGGCGTTAGAAACAGTGATTGGGGTCAGTTGAAACACAGGCAAATAAATAAAAATATAATATTGTAACATGTTTTATTCATTATTTATATTAATTCTAAGAATAATTATGGCACCGTTTGACAATATTAATCAGTCTTCAATGTTTTGAGACTCTTAACGATATTTTTAATCAGCCTTTAACGTTTTCAGGGCTCACAACTAAAAATGTATATTATCAGTCGTCTGTGAAAATCTAACTACCTAACATTGATACACAATTTACATAATTAACAAAAACTACAAAAATCAACAGTATTTATTTTAAACAATACAAACTGAACGAAAATAATCTGAGAATGAACTAAAACAAAAAGGTTTCTTCGATTTTTATTAGTCATAAATCAAACAAAAATCTAGCTTTTTGAAAGCTTTCGCTCCTGCTGTTCATTAAAAACTCGGTTGTGTGCTTTATATCTCATATCTTGATTTTTTTCCTCACAAGATGCAACTCGCTTTCGTATATAGGAGCGGGCAGTGGTTTACTCCATGCATCTCCGCCGCTTTTCTCAATGAATATCCTGATTTTACCTCCATATAAGCGTCGAAAAGTCAACCTGCCCTCTCGACGTTTTTCTTGCACTCGTATATAGAAAACAGGAAAATTAAATAAATATATTGTTCAACCATCTCCACAAAAAATGTTTCAACCGTCCCCAACCCCTCCGTCAGGTAAAAAACAGTATATAGTCGTGGTGACAATAATGACACATTAAAACTAGACACGATGCCGTATTCTACAAGCGTTATTCCAAACCCAAAAACACTCTCAATACTCACTTGAATAGAAACCATAGTTGGAAAAATCTCCGAACAAAAATATTTTCTTTTGTTTATCAAAATACAATAGGGCTTCCTATANATACACATCTAGATGTGTATAAGAGACCAACACTGTGGTTCGTGTTCGGAATTGTTGTCTACTTCGTTCGCCCCTTGGATCCCTCACCACATCAAATACGGTTTGCGAGATATTTGTTTTGTTTCAACCGTACCCAGTCTCCCCTACGCTAAGTTTCTTGATTACATTCTCACTCATATGAAACACGTCGATAAAATATAAATGAAAGCATAATGAGTAGACTGTCGAGAACCTATGTGGGCCACGGTGGTCAGATTCCAGAAATCCTCTCTCATTCATTGTTTCTTGATAACAAAATGTTAATTCTTATTTTGCCTGATGATGACATTTTACGTTTCTTGCTTCTTGTTTCTGAATGCGAACTCACAATTCCTTTCTCCTTAAGGAGACCCAAATCAAGGGTTAAAACGTTGTGTTAATAAAACTTTCACAATATATTGTGAAAAGTCCATAGTAAGGTCATTAAATATGATTAATTTGTAAGACTTTGCAGGTTCACAAAATTTGCAAAACACGCAAAACCTAACGACACATGTCAGCACGAAAGGAATAATCAGACAAAAAATGGTAGCGACATATGATCCCTAACGCAGCGCACGACCGGTCGTAACAAGATATTTCCTTCGTGTGTCATGGTCTTTGGCGTCCCACTTAACTGGCGCCTTCTTATGCAATCGCCATCAGGGAAAAACACGACGGAAACGTTTAGAGTTAATTTCTAAGGGTCTCATAATATTAAAATACAATTATGCATATTTCATTAATGTGAATTATAAATCTCATATCGACAAAAAGTATTACTTATAATATTTATTATATTTATCAAGAACAACGTTAAGCAAAATGCAAATTAAGAATTATTAATATGCAATATAATATTATCTAANTATATATATATATATATATATATATATATATATATATATATATATATATATATATATATATATATATATATATTTCCGCTTGTAAAGTCTTGAGAAAACTATATTACTGATTAAAGTTAATAACAGTTCGGAACTGTCATGTGATTTTGAATTTCTTGGCAGATTCATAATAATGATTTATTTGTGGAGTTCGTTTGTAAATACTGTTTTAAGAACTGGATGAGACAATTATACAAAAACACAACTCTAAATATATTCCGTCAATACTCGTTTTTCTTTTCCTTCATAAAAATCTTTTCAACAATGTATGTGTAACACACAAAATTTATTTCTTGTAATAAATCGTATGAAAATATTGTTATTGAAACATGAATTGTTGAAAAGTTAATGAGCTAGCATGCATATATTCTGCCAATTTTACCACTAACACTCTAATGAAAAACATTCAATATTCATTATTTTTTAAATTTCATATTATGAACCTGTCCTTCACAGAAGTGATGATGTTTTGTTGATCATATACATATTTTTAATGCGTTACATGACATTATTTCGTCATTAAACCACGACAGAGTACCTTCAGAAAAATCACTGATGATGGGAATGTCGACGTAAATGAGAGGTATACTGAATATAGATTCTACCAACATATTACTATAAAAATATTTATATTCATTTGTTCATAAGTAAATTTACGCACAAAACGCACTATGTCTTTCGTATTTCTTGCTTTCATCGCTTTCCGAAAAATACATTAACTATTAGAATAAAATGTTTGCTCAGCACAAATATTATTTTACTTCTCAACAACAAATGGGTTCAGTGATTTTTGCGATTCAGAATGTAATCGACTCTTCGCTTTGTATTCTTATTTTGATTTTACAAACACATTTAAGGTTGTAAAGGAATCGCATAATTAACGGCCAATCGAAAGTTCTACCGTGAACGAGCTCGTCCACCACGTGCTCGCTGCGTGCCAGCACTCACCTCGCGCCTGGTCCGTCTCCTGGTCGGTCGCCGTGTCCATACGCCGAGGCCGCCTGCGAGGTCGCTGCCGCAGACGCCGCCGAAGCGATCCCGGTCGCCGGTCGTGCGCCGCCGCCGCTGCTGCTTCGAGTTCCCTGACGTCGTCACCCTCGCTGCCGCCGTCGCCTCCGCCGCTGCCCTGCTTCCCGCCTCCACCGCCACCTCGCCGCTCCGCCGCGAGCGTCGTCCTCTCGGCGTCGTCTCGTCGGATCGCTTTGGCGCGCTCAGGCCGACCGCCGCTGCTATTGTGACTGCTCCCGCGCCTCGCGACTTCTGCTGCCGCCGCTCTCTAACCGACGTCCCAGCCCCCGCCGCCGCTCTCCAGCTTCATCAGAGCCTTCCCCCTTCCCCGCTCCCCGGTCACCCGTCACCCGTGTCCACCCCCACCTCGAGGGAGCGTCCGCTAATTGTGTGACGGCTGCGTGACAGCCATTGACTTGCCCCCCACGCGCCCTCACCCCGCCCTCCACCCTGCAGACGCCCGCGGATCTCTCCCCGCCGCCTCTTAAATAAAGTTGCGACGGAGTCTTGCCCGGGTGGGGCTTATTTCACCTTTGTGCGTTTGGCATGTGATACCCCGTGCGGGGTTCGCGGGGAACCCAAGCGCCGTCCTATCACAAATAATGTAATCGCAGACTCCTCCATTGATTGGTTGACGCCCCACGCGCGCTCTAATCCTATTGGTCGTCGGCGTTCGCCCGCCGCGACGTGACGTCGTGATCTCATTGGCTCACCGAAAAAGCAGCCGAGAGCCGCGACGCTATCGGAGAGGGGGCGAATGCGGATCTACGGGGGGGGATAACAGGCTTAATTCTCATTCAAACAGCTCCGGCGCGGCAATGTGACTTCGATCCGTGAGGCTCAAGACGGAACGCAAAAATAGAGCGAGGAAGAGCACATCAGAAGGACAAGGGGTGCGTTCAGGGCAGCGGGGTGCAGCGGTGGCGACGCGGCGGCGACGACATCGGAGGAGCGTCTCCCGGGTGACGCAGAGGCTGCCTGGAGCTATCGACCGCTATGCCGCGCTATGCCGCCGCGGTAATCCGCCCCACCAACGTCGCAGCCGTGCAAAGGACCCCTCCGTCAAAAGTAGTGCGTGCTTACGTGAGACGCGGAGGGGGATTCGAAGGCTAGCTCTCCGGGATCCTCTATTCGTTTGTGGGGGAAGGATCGTGGTTTGGATTGCGCCGTTCCACTCGGTGTGAAAGCAACCCGCATGGCAGTAATGTGTTATTTGTGTGGGGTTGCGTTTTTTCCTTTTTAACTCACGAATAAACAAGTAAAATAAACGTACAATACTTAAAATATCCTCTGAACGTGGATTATTTTGGAATCAAGTAATTTTTTTTTTCAATAAATAAGGCAAGAGAGCGATAGATCAGATATAATCATGTCATTCTACACTATGATCTATCCAATTTTGTGCATAAAAATGAACTGGACGAAAGCTTGTCGTATTTCATGATACACACGTATGAATTATATAAATGTTCGAAATACGTGATTAGATTTGACAAAGGTTTAAGTAAATAATATTTCATTTATTGTTCAGGTCAATTACGAAAGTTCTTACTGAAAATTATTTTCTTTGTCTGATTATTTTTATAGGACTGTGTTTGAAATACCACAAGATAATACATATATCTCTTATCTGGTTATTGTTAATTTTGACCTCATATGTCTTATTACTCCTCTAGTCACTTGCAGGAGTTATTTTTACTGTTGTTGATTTTTTAATTTTTTCTGTTCTTGATTGATACTTTCTGACTTCCTTAAAATTGAGTAAGCATATAGATATTTTAAATGTTGAAGAGAGGGACTCTTGGGCTGACCCTCGCCATAAGACATAATATAAATAAATATATAATACTTGACATCTAATTTCCATAAATATGACATAATCTAATAATATCCCATGCAGGATTTCAAAGTGTTGAATTTCTGAATATTATTTACCGAACAGGCAATTGTAAATAATTTATCTTAGATATTTCTTAATGACTAAATCTGGAAACTTGAGTGCAGGGAAATGTGCTTCCTATCGGATTTTTTATTATAGACCCCTGACTTCTTATGGCTGTGGAGGGTACAACAAAAGTCGAAGAAAAACAAAGTTACCACCATTGGATTTATAATTTTGTTTTGCATATACACAAGTGAAAAATTTTGTTTTATAAATTAATATTAATTTTTTTAAACCTGAAATATTTCAAGAAGTGTGATATTTTTGCGGTTTTTGCCGATACGTCGACTTTATTATTTTTTATAAAACAAACGAAGAGTAGCAAAAATAATTCTTATTCAGCGAATGATCACTGTTGTGTTTCAGACAACATTTATTAATTTCAATCTTCTACATGCAAAATATAATGAGTTTTTAATTTCTTTCGAAAAACAGTGCTCCAAAACAGTTCTTTCCAAAATCAAACACACACATTATTGAAGAATAAAATTTATAGTATCGCACTCAGAAGAATGCCATTGCTAAAAAAAATGTAAAATTTGTTCACCTATGATTGTTAAAGGTCGTGGAAGATTCCGAAGAAATCTCGTAAGAAGAACCAAAACGATAACTAATCCTTAAAAAAAAACCATCTTCCCATACGCAGGTAACCTTTGCAAAATCCAAGATCAAGAAAAATAGTCCTCCAAGAATATGTGGTAAAGTGTTGAAAGATTCTGATACAATTAATAATGTAATAATACAAGCAAGAATAAACCAATCAAATGGTAGTCTGGCTTAGAAAAAAAAGTAAATAAATGTAATATAAAAAGTGAAGACAATGAACTGCATTCGTGTTTCAGAATAGAATTCAAATACTGTATCACAACTTCCAAACATTATAAGTACAGGTGATATCGAATTCATGGTACGTACAAACATTAAGGGTTTGTACAGGATACTGTAACAATCATTTATTGAATAGGTGTGTATGGGTGCTAGTGTCACGGTAAGGTACAAACACAAGAAATGAAAGGAAAGACAGAATGTTTGTTGGCAGCGTTGTACACAAGTGTAATGTGAAGTTTGATGTTGTGAAACTCGACAAAATCTTAATTCTCTTAATGGTACACACTAATGATCTTTATTATCCAATACTCGGCACCACAAGAATGGAAGCTCATCATCTTTCTAGTCATGTTTCAGCCATTTCACAAAGATTCACCGTATTCTTGTCTGAATGTAGTGATACATATATTGTTTTCGGCAACTGCACATTCTTCGTGGCTACAAAGATTGTTTAAACAAAAATCCTGGATAACTGAATATACCGGAATGCCTGGCTTTCAAATCTTCTTTTGTAGAGGTTTGCTTAGACGAAGCCATACTTACGACAATTTTTCGTATTCAACACTCAACATTTAACCAACAAGAAGGTAAAGGAGAAAACAATGTTAAAAACACTTTCCGATCAATTCACTGCCACAACGACAAATAGCAATTGAATGACCCATGAGAGAACTTGACAAACGCTCGGAGAACTGATGAGGGGAAGGTGTTTCCGTTTCGCGCTTCGCTGTCAGACAACTCTCGCAGTCAGATGAGTTGCTATAAGTTTCAAAATGTGTTGCTAATATTGATCCAATTTTAGATAGAAAGATCTGAAGTCGATCCAAATTTACCATCAATGACCTAACACTCACTTTTTTCCCAATACCATTTACAAAATAAATTTACCGAGTTCGAGTTCTGAGGTATCGCTCAGAAAATATATTTGTTTATTTATTTACAAGCATTTACAAGGTTAGAATTAACCTGTACATGGACCTGCAATCTAAAATTAGTTTACAAAAATACAAAAACAACAACAACTTAGGACTTAATTAGCTAAAATACATTGAAAATCTTCAAGAAATAACGTAAAACAAATCATGAAATTAAAAAAAATGTAAATTTACTTAATCATAGAAAATTAAGTCATACTAATAAAAATTCAAAACTAATAATAAAACAATACAAACTGCCATACTTTGAAGAATGAATGTCAGTAACATTATAAAATCAGACATACAATAAAATTGGAATATAAATTGAAATTAGATAGATCAAAAATGTAGATAAATCAAAATGTTAGTAGTTAAATCAAAAATCCAAATCTTATAACGATACAGAAGATGAAACACACCACAAAATACATGAATCATATGAAGTAAGATTCTGAATAAAATACAACTAACAATTAGCTTGCAAAATCTGTCAAATATATTAATTTGACTTGGACACTTTTTGTTTAAAGGCATTCGTAAGTTGTCACAATCATAAAATTAATAATTGTATAATTTCAAATAATTTCATGTTAATGTTTAAAAGGTTAAAGAATTACGAGTGCAGTAGAATTTTTGTCAATACCCCGAAGATGACACAATATCATTTAATCCAGGATCAAACATTCAATTCATAATTATTATAATTACAGAGCATTTACTGTTGATTACCAGAAAATGTTTGAATATGAAATGAGGTGTATTCAAGTGGAATATTTTCGATAAATACTGCGTACATCTATTAGTTTCTATTTGATTTTATTTGTAATACGATTTAATCATCAGCATAATTTTATGACGACATTGTCATCCAGTAAATAACTCCATTATTTTAAGGATAATTTTTACGTTGAGTAGTTCGTGTGGTTTATATCAATAAACAATATGTTCCAAAACAGATATACCAAATACTAATAAATTAATTAAATTTAGAGAGATTAATTTATGTTGTTAAAAGAAATGAAGAGTGTATTATATGCAATTCAGATTCGCTTAGTATCTGATTAAAATTATCACTGAATGTAAAGTGTAATTTATGGTGAGGAATATTAATTCACAAACAGATTAATAAAAAATCAAATATCCCTTTTAATCAAAGCAATTTCGAAATTAAAAATCATAATATACCATATTCATTTAGTTGTTCGTCGTTCCAATTAATTCAATAACTTGCATCAACATATTGTGTTTTAATTTTGTTTTATTTTGTATGACACAACTGTATTCAGAACTGCGAATGCTAAATGAACCAATATTTTAACTTGTGGTGCGCGACCACTGACAATGAATAACACACGTAAGAAGGGTGAAAGATACTTTACTATTTATCATAAAACAATTTCACAAGTGTCATATAAGGTTCACAAAAATCTAGGTCAATAAAAGACATGCATATAAATATATTGTGTTCTCGAATTATAGATAAACGAGCTGATTACCCGGCGGAATAGTTTTTACTCGTTAGATCAAAGAACCCACTCACCGGAATCCTCACAGGTTGAATTTTTTCTTCCGATGCAAGATACAACTGCGGCAGCGCGGTTGCATCATTTCATTCAAACGCTTATAAAATATAAACCATTCGTCCAAACTTTACGATTTAAATTGAAGTATTTCAACACTTCTATTTTCCATAAGATTGTTTCGATAATTTAAATTAACCTTAGTAGATAGGCATATGCTGTCGCGGACTTTTTTGTGGAACTCTTTGAGGCGAACAATACTGCCACTCATGGTTGTCATCTATCTCTAACCATTTACGCAGCTTAAGTGAATATGACCGATTTTTAGCCCGATTTCATCAACATTTATATTTAACTTCATTTTACATCTTTCTTTTCATACATTTAAAAAATAAAAGTTAACCAATATTCACCCTGGGCATCTTAACTATCTCCTTGCTAAATTTCATCACGAACTGTTCTGTGGTTTAGTCGTGATAAGTAACAAACACACAGACATGCTTTCGCATTACGCATTTATATATTAGTATGGATGTTTTCGTAGTGTCTCCAAATAAACACACTTGTTTTTGTTTTACTCTATATAACACTAACGAAACAAAACGTTCTTTTTCTAGGTATCTGAATGAAAAAATATTGGAAGTCAAAATAATATGCGGTCATATTAATATGTCTACGTGCGGTCGAAGACCAAAAAATGCATGTCAATAAATTGATAAGTTTTCTATAGTTTTACCAATCATTATTATATATTATAATGAATGTGGAAGATTTTTCACTGAAGTAATCAGCATCTTTAGGCTAAGAATATTTTGGCAAATGCGCTTGTTTTATTTAATAAAAAGCTATATGTCGTTCAGTTTACTGATTTGCTTCTTCTTCTTTTACACTTTCTCGTTTAAATATTTCTGTGTTTTTATTTATATTATGATTCATATTTCGATATTATTTTTATTTCTACCCATTTTCTTTTGTTCATTATTCTTAGCCTGAAGATGCTGATCACGTCAGGAAAAAAGCTTTCGCTTCAGTTATTATACATAATAAATATTGGTGAAACTATACAAAACTTTTCAATTTATTGATCTTCATATACCACGCAATTTGCTGCCAACTTTACATTAAAAATGCATGCTCTAACTTGAAATACTATATTCGATCTCAAAAATCCCTCATTCAGCTTACTGCATGCTCATTTACTGAGATAGAGACACATCAAAGAAGAAATAACTACTACTTTGTCAAGTAATGACACTTAAGCGGACAACTGATATACGATAGTGAGTCACTAACCAAGAAGCAGCCACCTTGTTGACCCAAAATGATGACATAAACGGCAAAGTAGTTTTGCAATTGTGTCGTTCTACCCACTAAAAGTACATATGTATCCTACAATTACCATACTGGAATATGCATTATGTGGCAACGGTGTACCGTTGGTTGGTTTGGATAAATGCGTTAACTTTATTTCAGCGAATGGATTGTTTACGCATTCATATTCTTCGTGTAAAATGAATCTGAACTTAAAGTAGTTATTTATTTATTGTGGTCACGCTATATTTTTTTGTAGGAAGCCGTGGCATAAGCGATAATAATTCTTCCAATACCCGTAATTCAAAAATGCTTATTCTTTGGTTATTCCGTTGTTGCCATATTTTTGATCCGAAAGCAAATTCATCGTAGGAACTAAAGATGCGGATCTACACATAGTTTTTTACGGTTCATTATCGTATTTGATTCATTATTTTTTCGTATAGTGTATAGCACCGGAACCGTGATTTCCAAAATAATTATTTTAGATCTGACCAGGAACTGAAAAAATTGGTGGTACAATGTAGGTTCTATTATTACTATTTCTTCCTATATATCAATGTTCAACCCTACATTGTTACATTTAATAATAATAATAATAATAATAATAATTTATTAATCTGCAAGTGAGCAATGCTCGGTGGCAGATGGAAAACATAGTGGACATAATAAGAATATACATAATACGATAATGTGAAATTAAAAAAAGAAATCTTCGCTCAAATACCTATAAAATACTCACACACGAAATAAAATGCTTAGAAAATTATTACACAATAAGCGAAAAGAATAATACATCTAAGAAATTAAAAAAATAGATCAATATGTGTGTATATTCACATAAGTACAGAAACACATTTTCACTTCCAAACAGATACAGACACACACTCATACGTACAAGCACGCCTCAATGTACACACATATTCCATTACTCCTCCTATAACCTTAATGTAAAAGTAATTACTACAATATAATTAAAAGAAATAATAACTATAAGAAATAACGCCAAAACAGGATTGCTGTGAACAGTCACGCACACTTCACATCACTACACTTCACTGCACTGCAATTCTATTCCCTCTGAGCATTAAAAGTTTGATCGCTGCTCTACTTGCATGCATGAGTTTGATTTACAATGATTGTAAATTATCGAAACACTTTTTCTTCAGGGCACAGTGGTGATATTCTTAATCCGATTTAAAATCTTTCGAACAGTTCGTGCAAGGTTAGCCATTACCTGATACGTATCCCTCCATCCCATCATCGTATCCATGATACTTTTCTCATAAGTAAATGATTATACCTCCGCATATCTTCAAGAAAGATCTTCATGATTCTTCTAATAGTATCTCAAATCATAACATAATTTACTTAATTTATTTCGTTATTTACCATTAGTGTTTACCTCAAAACTGTACACATCTTGACATCTTCGAAAGTTAGTGTTCTCTGAAACTTTTTTCACTACCAGGAGAAGAATACCCAAACATTATTAATAATTTGTATACCAGGGCAAAAATGAAGTTATAATGAACAGCGGGTTATATACGTCTCGTAATCGGCGCGGTGGCCTCAGCTGGATGCTGTGCAGTGCACTCTGAGCTGAATACGTTTCGCAATATTCAACACATTTAGTATATTCAACACAGTGTCACATCCAATACAGGGTGCATGCCACAGCATTTAGCTTAGGGTGCCACGCGGGATCCGAGGCGAAGATATTTATCTATTTTATCACTAGGACTTACAAGGTATTATATAAATTAAAAGAGAAAATTGGCACTATCAACTTGAAATCAAATCATAATTTATATAATAATGAAAACTGATTTATATGAGGACTTGGTTCACAATAACAGAATCACTACAATGTTGCATTGCGAAGATTTTATTCATGGATTGAAAAGGATTTAATCTTGTGATATTTTTGACGCTCTTTTGTCCAGACCTAATCTAATGAGTTTGATAAGGCTGTTCCTGTACCATGAACGACCGTCGTGAAATTTGTTATTTACTGTGATGTATATTGGTACAATGCATGACAGCAGTAAAGTAACAGCGGTGGTCTAGTGGTAGCATATTCGCTTCCATGATACCTCTGAGCGGGAGGTCCTTGCTCAGTCGAATTAGGTGAGGTTTTCAGCTGGGGTTTCCCTCATCTACTCTAGACAAATGTTGGTACCATGAGTTCCCTGACAACCCAATATCTCTCCTTCCCAACGCCCTCGTCCAATTCATGGTTGGGTGGAAGAGCAGGCCTCAAGCCAGAACCTCGCCAAAAGACATTAAATAAATGAATAAATGATGTCTATATTGAGGTTTCCACTTTGATCATTTTGTTCAATCGATCAAACTACTACAGTTTGTTGATACTAATAAGTAGAACATTATACATATGTAACACATGAAAACGGTTCGATACACAAATGTTCGCGCCGCCATTACCACGGCACAAATTACTGCGTCAGTAGGGTAAGATGTGTTAGCAGTGGCGGTGATAGGTAAAGAATGATGATAGTAGTGGGGATGGTACACAAAAAGATTAAAGACAACCAACCAAACAAACTGGCGGATACAGACAACAAATTTACACTGATGTTACTGCTACCTTTGCTACCCTTCCTCACAGCATATGCACACGCTGTATATGTACACGTTTTATGATACACATGTGTGAATATCCACTTCTTGCTAAGGCACAGTAGGAATCGGTCAGCCACGACGGATGGTATATTGTGCGTATTTCTGTCAAGATATTTTTTGTTAAAGGAAATATTAAGTTTTATCTACTAAAAGAAATATGCTTAGTTGAAATAAGAAGACTTGAAAATAAAATAACAAAATTTCTATGAATTGTTTTTTGATAATTGGTAGTTTCAGTCGGTTAAAATGGAATAAAGATTTATTTTTCCCAACAAATGCCCTCACTGTGCATCTTTAAATATGCGGATGACTGAATTTTCATTGAATACCATGTCTTATACTCAAGAGTGATTACTACGTACTACACTACAAAAAACTTATTTAATAGTTTTTGACAATCAACTATTCCATTTCACATAAATATCAGCCCAGAACCTCTACGAGTACATATGAAGTCCAAACCTATTGTTAGGACCAAACCATCACACTCCTTAGTCGCCTATATCTCTCCCCCCGCAATCTCTATCCCTGTCTCAGCCCCCATCACCATCTCCTCCACGTTCTTTGCAATCGGTGCTATTCCCCACGTTCACGACCAGCGTCATCACTTCTTCTATCACCATCACATGAACTCTTTGTCTAGAAAAATATGTCCAAAATTAATGGCGTAACTATCCTAGACAGGACCCCCGGACAAAATGGGGCACCTCAGTGGCCGTAGTTTCAGTGTTTTAATAATGTTAAATTCAGAAATACTTTGAAAATTTTAAAGTAAAAATACAACATACATTTGTAATTGTTAAGTAATTTAATTTAATAATATTTACATACCATATATTTTTTAAATTCAGTGATTCAATGATACATTTATAATTTCATACAACGTATTTTCGTTTTAGCAAATACTTTAACTGATCCAATCTGCTTTTTATATCATTTGTAACATCATATTTGATGGATAAAAAATCTCAAACCACATACTCTGTCTTGATTCATAGAATTTCTCAAGTAACTTTTGTCGAGCTTCAGTTTCGAAAATGACCGTTCCACAGTCGCAACTGTAATTGCAGAGTTAAAATAGCTAGCATGACAACTATACACACGTCAGGAAAACTGACCGATAGCGTAAAATGATCAATTAGCAAAAATTGAGCTTATGAAAAACGTTAATAGATTAATTATGACTAGTAATGTTTTTTTAATAATCAAAATTCTTTTGTTTGAATAACAAGTTCTCTTCGCAAATGGTTAAAAACTACGAAGAAGGTCCCTTATTACTTCCAGAGGTAGGGGGCCCCATGAGACTGGTGATCCTTGGGTAATGACCGGGTGTACAGAATGCTAGTAACGCCGCTGTCCAAAATGGCAATTGAGCAAAATGAAGAAAGAGAAAAATAAGAGAAGACGGATGTTGTCGCGGAAACGACAATGGAAGGAAGATGAACGAGAGGAATGGGTAAAGTATGCACATGCTAGAGAAACGTTTAAGACAGAAATTGTTAAAGCAAAAAGAGCAGATTGGGAAAGAGCAGACCAGAAAATCAAATTATATTAAGGAGCGATACGACCAATTCTAACGTATGGGAGTATGGCATGGGGACACAGAGTTGCATTCATTCAGATATAGCGGAAACTGATTGAATTTATTTCGGGTCGTGGGTAATTCAATTTCTTGAACAAACGAGGACTAAAAGTTAATGCAAAATGTATGTGTGGAGAAGAACGTGAAATACGAGAACATCAGAATTGGGATTGTGTATTATATGGGGAGGAACGAGCAAGATATATAAAAAAATTTAAATCAAAAGGAGATTATAAACTAAGGGGTACGAACAAGAAAATAACAACAAAAGAGACACATGAGACATATAGAGATTTCGTCACCCAACTAGGACATATAAGAGATGCATTAAAGATGGAACAAGAAGATGAATAAAGAGGAATATGTTGTGACACATAATTTTGAGACAGACATAGTGAAGTAACTCAAACAACAAAGGACGAAGGACAAGACAAAGAGGACAGAAGATTTTGCGTCCGCTCCCTGTGGCAGGGTATAAACACTGGTATCAACAGTGATAAATGAGACGCAGAAAGGGGTCAAATAAACGGAGAAAATAAAAATATGTAAGAGCCTTGTAATGACACTGTTCTTAGACAAGGTGATCATTGTAGCCATGATTCAATAAAATAAATCAAATGAAATAAATGAATGTCCAACATGGCATGTCTTTCCATCCCCACCAATCACTGTTCTGAATTCATTTTAATGAAGAATAATAGAAATGTAATAAAAATTTTATGGTTACTTAAACTATATTTTTACTTTAAGATACTATTTATATCATAAACTATATTTATTTGATAACTTTCATTGACTCCCTCTTAACCAAAATTAGGTCTCATATTAGGTTATTAACTTGAGAATGGTCAATAAATACAACCGGTGTTTGTTTTTATTGTTTTCTGCTGGTGCAACACAATGATGAGACGATTGTCGGTTGCAGATTTTCCGTTTGGATACGAGTCACAGGGAAACTTACATATTTTTCTTAAACGAGCTTATAATCCAAGTAAGCTATTTTCATACTCGAAAATTATAGTATAAAGCAAATATTTATCACCCTGCAAAATTAATATTTTTAGAATATAAAGTATTTTGTACAGACATTTTTTAGTCATAATCTCTTTATCATGCACATTTTATGTTTCATAGAGGGGTTTGAACCCAGAACAGTTCAGAGAAGACCTCCATCGCATACAGAACCCCTTGAAATTTCAACCTTGTGATCACGTATCACAAAAATTGTTCGTAACCAATGTTCTTTTGTTCACAAAGACGAATATTTCGCCCACTGTGAACGCAAACCAGTGCGCGTTCGCTCGCTAAGCCGGGGATGTGTTGAACTGCGGAGGGCACCCGCCCGACTCGCGCGCGCCTCGACCGCGCCCTCCAGGGAGAGTGTAAATGCCACGCGAGGGACACGGGAGCTAGTAGCCCTTGTTTGAATACTCTGTAAACCACGTTGTAAACCAGATCAGAAACTCCAAGCTTCCACCGCAGACCGCTTCAATCGGAGCGTCCACTCGCGCGGCCTTTACGGGTTTTTATTCTTAAATTGAGTGCTCGTAATCGCCCGTAAAGCCTTCCCGGCTCGGAGCGAAAGCGCGAGACTGGACAAAATGGACGAATGAGTATCTCGACGTATGTGAGAGATGGAAATAAAATTAGGGTATTTTTTCCGAAGGATGTGGAGTATGTGGTACAACTCGAGCACTGGTCTCTCGAGAAGATCGTTTGCATAATTGTGGACTGAGGTAGAGTTAAAGGAATGATGTTTGTAATTTTTGATGATGGCGTTTTAATTTTCTCGTTTACTTCTCGAAATATTTTGGTACTCATGCTCAGTCCTGTTTGTGGTTTTATTTTATTTTTTTTACATCAAATGAAGAAACCTAAAATTTGTTCCATTTTTTGAAAACTATAAAATTAAAATGGAATGTTTTCATTAAATACATAAAACGATTTCATCCAACTTGTTCATAAAATACGAAGAATAGTAACGAGTTTTACAGGAGTATAATAACATTACGTTGAATTTAATTTGCACATCGTCGATAAAATTTTGATCAAACAAAGAAATATTTTAAATAGAAAACAAGAACCGTCCTCATCATTGTTGATAAAGACCAACTGTATAC
The DNA here is from genome assembly GCA_002313205.1 of Laupala kohalensis. NCBI lineage: Eukaryota > Metazoa > Arthropoda > Insecta > Orthoptera > Trigonidiidae > Laupala > Laupala kohalensis. Next base: position 978,576 of record NNCF01125876.1, on the reverse strand, counting down.
CTTCATCGCATCAAATTATAAGTGAAATGTTCGCAGTCGTTAAAAGTCTTTAGATGAAAGAGAAAAAGAAAAAATCGCGAGGGTGGTGTGTCTGTGCACGTCTAATGAATAACGATTATATGGAACATCACAAATGCGCCTCACATCTGAAATACATTTCAACTCGGAGACAAATAAAATTTAGTTGTTTTGATAGAACGGAAGCAAAATGAAACATTGTTTAACTCAATAAAAACTGTAGCTCGTCCCTTAACTTCATAAAAATCAGAAGAACACAACGAAAATCTCATTTCGCGCTAAGTCCATTACTTAATAGAAAGTCGCCGAGTTACAGCAGAACAATCCCACAATTTGTGTGTGTGTGGTGCGTATCGAACAGACATAAATATTAGTATGCCACGGAAAAACAAAAACAAAAAGCGTATGGCGCCGACATTCTTTTGTTTCCGGTGCACTCGCGGGCGCGAAAATAAAATTTGTGGATCGCGCGGCGTGTTACCGGCGCGACAAAGAACTCACGCCTCCCGCAAAACCGCCTCCGCCGAAAACCCGTCGGTGGGTGTGCCCACATCACGGCACCGCGTGCACACAAATCTATTTTGCGAACGCGAGTTCCAAACATGATTCAATTAATTTTGATTGTGCTCAGGTTAACAAATTGTGGGATTAAATTGATTTTTCCACACATGATGTGAGCAGAGACAGTCTGGACTTGACGAGGAGGATAGGGTGGGGGAGGTGAGAGTAATGGAACGCGCGGATCGCGAATGCGAGAAAAACCCGCTTGCGCATTTGCTTTGTGAAGGATTCGCTGCGGCGACCAGTTGTGTTGACAACCGCGAGCCTGTGAGGCAGAGCCTTCGGGGGGAGGTTGAGCGCTGCGGGAACAATGCGCGAGTCACCCGCGGCGAGTGAGAGCAGCGCCAGTGTCCGCACGGCGACGTGACACCTGCCAATCACGCGAGGCGCGTTTTGACAGTTTTATCTGTCGCTGGTGCTTCTCGTTCCGGACCGACGTACGCACGCCCGAGGCCGCCGCCGCCAACGTTGGAACGCTGCCGCGAGAGAACGCGCGTCCACCGCCGGGGTCAATTCTCGTCGCTTTTTGTCGCTGATTGCGGCTGGCTAAGTGGGTTACCGCCGGGGGTGCGCCGATTGCGTTACGTACTAAGGGATGGGGGTCGAAAGCGGGAGCAGGGGTGGGTGCGGCAATCAATATTCATCTGCGCCCGGGACGTGAGGCGACTGCAATGGTGGTGGTGGCGGCAGCGGCGACGGTACTTTTCGCAGGAGGCACGTGCGGCCGGAGTCACGCGGCTTCGTCCGTCGGTTCCGGCGACTCGGCGCCAGATGTGAGCACGTGACGTCACACCGACCCCCTCCGCACTTCTCTTCCCCATTCCCAGGACCCTCGTTTCACGCGCATTAAGCCGCGTAATGACGGGCTCAGATGCTAGCGACGGCGAGAAGCAACGCGTCCGCACCTGACACTCGTCTCGCGATGGACAACCCTACCAAGGCGCGAGCCAACCTCTTCCTTCTCTCCGGGGGGTGGAAGGTCGAGCAGCTTGCAGTGACGTCCCGTCCCCATCCGATCTTCCCCGTCGTGGCGTAGCTGTCTTCGCCAGTGCTTCGCCTCGGCGTGGGCCACGCTTGTTCTCTCCTGTCCGCAGACTCCGCAGAGGGGCAGCACCACCTGTCTCTGGGTGTGAGGGAGGTTTGCCGGCAGCGACGCAGTGACGGATAGTGCTGGCGACAGCCGCTGCCTCTGCGACCGACGCCACGGCGCTTCTCCGTCCACGACGTTCCTTCGCCCTAGAGATCCCTCACCCCCGCCATCCGACGACGACGTAATTGAATTGCGGCGAACAAAAGAAGCTCGCAGAGGTCGGGTCGGGAAGACGCGCGTCTGTTGGTCGTTGGGAGCGCCCGTCCGTCCGACCGACCCTTCCTGATCACGTTAACGCTTCCTTTTCGAATTAGCACGCTCCTCCTGTCTCACCCGTTTCCATATTAACACCCCCGCCTAATAGAATTTGAGTTCGTCAAGATAATTCTTTGTCGTCGCGCATTGTTGGATGCCGACAATTCACTTAGAGAGTGCCGGCCATCATCCGTGATTTAGTGGCGGCCATCGGGAGACCTCAGTGGGTATGGAGAATTCTTAGGGATTGGAAATCTCTCTAGATTCAAGTTATATGATATCAGAATTGTAAAATTCATTGGTTTAATTTTATGCGTAAGAGTTGTTCAAATTATTTAGTATGATATTTGAGCTAATAGTGACTAATGAACCAATACAGAAGTTGAACCCGCTTGAAGTTGCATGTAGAGTGCTAGAATTTCAAACGTGACTACAGAGGCTTGCGTGGAATCGTTTAATTGCAGTTATTGATATTTGCATGATAGTAGCCGGTAAATATGCCAGTCATGAATACAGTAAATTTTTAGTTATTATGAACTGAGGTATTATTTATTATATTTTTTCACTATGATTATTTTATAGTCTGCCAACTGCTTAAGAAATTGCAGAATGCTGATAAAAACGATATTCCACTTCAAAAACAAGTCTCTTCGCTATACAGTAATAAACAGGAGTTTAAAATTGTTACAAATATTATTAAGTAACGAACTCCAAAAGTGACAGGAAGTAATAGTTATGAACATGACTAACATGAAAAAGTCAAAATGAGTGGTATTATATAAATACGTGATATGGATATAAATAAACTTAAAATACTATCTCGACAAGTCAATGTTTTTTAAAATAATTCGTACTAATTAATAAAATCTATACGACTACCTTTAATTTTCTCCAAATCACATGTTAAATGATGTTTTAAGGTTATCTAATAAACAAAATCTGCCAGAGATAAATAATAATATTTTTATTGCAAAAAAAGAAAAAAAGCAGAATATTCTTTTTTACTTTGTATTTCGATTTGATTTTAATTTGAAACTTTCAGAAATCTACGAAAAATAATGGTATTTTTTTCCGATTTTTTATTGAGAGACAACAAGTCTTCCATCTAATTCACAACGTATGTTAGTAAATAAATTGAAACGGCATTCTATTTCCACAAAAGATAATCGAAAAAGTCACGACCATCAGGCCTTTCATTAACATTGGACGCTATCACTCGCTGGTCACCCCTAGTTTTAACAATATTTAATTATCCGCAAATCGATTGCTAATTGGTTTCCACGGTTGGAATCAATGCTAGTGAGTTCGCGTTGGCATGGCTGCCGATTGGCGACGTTTCAATCCTTTACAGAGGGCTTGCACTACTCATAGCATGTTACTGACGATCCCCAGTCGGCAAGAATAAAAAGGAATGACAATATATTTACACTCGCAATATGTTTTCATCAATTTACTACAGCATTTGCTTTGTGAATATAAAAGGCAGACATCAATCGTCAATAAATCAGACTCAGAAAATTGAGTCCTGAATTAGGATTTCAATGCACTCAACTCTTTTTATGAAATCATTCATTATATAATATTGTATACCTTTGAAACGTATACAAATGATAACATTCTTACTACCCCCAAAATTCTCTTGAATTAATTAAAGTTTGTATTTGAAGTAAAATTCGCCATTGTAATTTTAAATAGTTTAAATGGTCAATTACAATAGAACAGATCAATTGGCAATGTCCGGATAATCAACTATCCCGGATAATAGGATTTCTTCCAAGAAAAAGTAAGAAAAGAACCTAAGAAATATCATATTGTTGAGAAAAACATAAACTAACTCACAATACACAGTTAAAAAACAATTCAATGATATAATAGTTATAGCCTATAGTCCGGTAGGAGGGATCATCATTTAATTCGAAGAATTCGCCAGCTCTATCTGTATACTATTTCCTCAGAAGGATGGGCCAATAATGTGTTCGATACTCCTTTCCCACAACTAATCTTATTTAAATATGGATATTTTTCTCCCATCGAATCGGACAATTGGCAATCCGGATGATTGAAGTTCAGATCATCGGAGTTCTACTGTATTTGATCTGCTTTGAAATATTTCAAAATATTTGCTGAGGTTAAAAAAATCTTATGTTTTTATTAAAAGATATTCAACTTTTCCAAAAAGTTGTAAAGGCGTTCCGTAGTGAATGTATAATAGAATCTTCCAATTAAAACGTACGATTGTATGTAATAGAAAGGAAACTTTGTTGTACAAGTAAAAATAGAGCTTCTGACCATACATCTAATACACTATATTATCCGCGAGAAGGTGTGGGTAAACGAGGCTCTACGATCAGCTGTGTTGGTTTTCTTGATGACGGCTGAAAAGACGATCTTATGAAGAAGTAAGACAAGCTTTACCCGTGCCTATGATTGAATGAACTAACATTCTGTACCACTCAATGAATGTTTATTTTTATTTAGCTTACTATTTTATTTACTTAGATAATATGGTAGATACTACTTTCCTTCATCTGCTAGTTGTAGGCAAGTTTCACTAGGATTCATTTTTATCATTAACAATGCAAACAGGACATGAGAATATTGACACTGAATAGTAAGGTACAGTGGGCAACTAATGCCCTCTGTTTAATAATAATAATAATAATAATTATTATTATAAAAGTGCCTTTATTTTGGCGAGACTCAGACCTTAAGATCTGCTCTTCCGTCTAACCATTTTAAAACATTTACATTTTAAATGGATGAAAATTGGGAGGATCGGATTTACATATTATTATCGCCCACCTTACAGAAAACATACTTCAGACCTCATGACCTGAATATCGCCAAAATTTACATTAAATAAAGTAACTCGTGTAAATTAATTTTAAAATTATATAAAAATGTCAATTTATTTAGTTCAGCTGCATTCGAATATGAAACCTGTCGTTTCCTACTGACTGGTAATTTTTATTGGTCTTTTTTGACTAGTCTCTCATAACTCTGTTTTAAAGAATTACAAAAAGAGTCCATGATTCAGTGGTAATCAACACACATTAAATAACCCAATCATTCAGAGAGAAAGACCGGAATGTATTCTTCGTATCTAGGACGGAAAATATGAATTTGTCACCGACAATAATTCCGACGAGTCCACATTAGTATCACTGAAGCGTGAATTTTTCGTGTATATTTTATCTGTAATGCGAAAATGTAACTATTTTCAACATAAATGTCAGCAAACACATAGACGGCGAGTTCGCCAACCGGGCGTTATTTGTCCGATCACGGAAATAGCCACATAACACGCGTTATGGTGCATCCATGCGATATACCTACGCAAGCATTGCGAAAATAATGAAGCGAGCTCATGCGGACTTTGGGTAGCGGGAAGGTAAGTACAGTCTGCTTCAGAATCTCATTGCGTATTTATGAGAGACCCAACGTGGAATGAAGAATATATTTCTTTTACTTTGAAGATTCTATTAGTTATTTTCTTCTTCTTGCTCACAAATTAACGAAAAAACGAAAATGAAAATAGATATGTTTAGTGTCGTCCTCTTTTTAATTTCTAAAGAATTCCCGTACTGACGTACATTCCTAAGACGATGATGTATAAATGGTGTGAGGGCGAGTACTATTGAGTGATTTTGAGGTGGAATGAAATGTAAGGGAGAGGGGAGTACTCCGAGAAAATCAACCGCAAAATTGCTTCGTTCACAACTGTAACCTCTACTTGGATCATCCCAGGATTGATAGGTACCAGAGTTAACCTGTACAAACCACTTCACCGCCGGTCGCCCCAATTCGACGATAATAATAAAAAATAGGCATATTTTTCTGTGATATTAATTGATACCAGATCAATATTCACATTATGGTATATCAAAGGATGCTCTTTTTTCAGTAAAGCTGTAAATAAAGTGTATTATCGAAAAATCATTCACTCAATCCTTTTCAATATTTCTTTTTATTTCTAAAATAAAAAAATATACTTCCGCAACCTTATCTGATAATATGTCAACAAAAATTACTATACGTTTCAGATTCGTCGCGAAACAAAAAAAACATTGTTTGGCGTTTCGTTCGAAATGCTACTCAATAAATCACGTGTCCCGACTCGAGCAATCCCTTTCTCCCTCTTCATAAGTAGTGGAAAAAATACTTGGTAGAATCGCCATATCATTCAGCAACCGCGAAGAAAACAAATCGCCCACGCCCTGTTCCTTCCCATCCTACGTGGGAAGCAGTGAATACAATTTCTTTGAGTGGATGAACACATGATGCAGCTCCCCTTGAGTAGCGTCCAGTCACTGTCCCAACCCTCCACCGGCGCGGTATTTACGGCCGACGGCCCACGCCTCTTCGCGTCCGTCTCCAGCAACGAGCGACCGCCTCCAGACCTGAGTTATTTTATCCATATTTCACGCGGAGTCTGGCGACTACCCGGCGTCCGGCGGCGTCGGGACGCGGCGTTGCCCCGCCAACCGCCGCCTCAGCCCTGCCCACGGCGCGCGGCTTAGTTCGCGAGGCGTGTCGTATATTTCACGCAGAAGCGCCGACCGTCGCCTCCGTCGCGTCGCCTACCGTTGACGAGCCACACAACCGGAAAGCGATACATTTCATGCGACCACGCAAGCGTGTAATAAAAGCGCCGGTGAAGCGGCGGTTGGGGGATGCTAGTGACGGTGGAGGTGGTGGTCGCACAGCGATATGGTGTGCGCGGCTGCGGTTCGCGCGTTCCGGCCCGATGGGCATCGTCGACAGTCCGACGGACGTCGCCATTCGCGCGCGCATTCCCGTCCACCCGCGACGCGTCACTTCTGCACGAGCGCTCTGACCTGCCCGCCCCTCCTTCGGCGCCGCGCCGCCGCCCACCTGGCACGCTCATAATTGACATTTCAATTAAAATAAAACTGTCTTCAAAATCAATACAAAACTCGGCCCTGACGTGACCCTCCTTCACTCCCGCGTTCCGCTTTTTCCTCGCACTCCCCCTCTTCTCTCATTCGAGGCAGTTCCCACTTCCCAAATGGTCAAAAAGTTGCTCCTTCACCCCGACTTCCCCCTTGCTCCACTCAACTTCCAAACAGAATTTACCCTCGCCGAGCGGGTAATAGATTTGAAAATAAGTGCGCCATTGAATACAGAGAACCACATTATCCCGAGGGCCAGCGCATAGGGAGCCGAGGGCGCGGAGTAGAAGCAGTGCGAGGGTGGAGGGGGAACGCCGTAATTGCAACGCGCCCCAACCCTTCCCGGCGATAAAATGATCGCGGGCGGTGAGCGCGCCGGCATCTGACCGCCCGACGGTGGTGGTGGCGGCGATGGCGAGAGGGCCGTCGCAGAACCGCCTCCATCGTCGTTTCGATCGCGCCCCGCCCCCGCTTGCGCTGAGCCCGGGAGCCAATCGCGCTAATGCGGGATCCGTGTCGCGCCCACGGGCCGCGCTGCCGCGTCTCCGAAAGCTCAAGGGGCACTGGCGGCAGCGAGGCGCTGAGGGGTGAGAGGCGAACCACTGCAGCAGCAGCGGTATCCGTTGGGGTTCCCGGACACGAGAAATATTGCGCCAACTTGGGCACTGGGATGACGTAGAGCAATAAATACGTCGGGGTAATCCGTCGGCCTCCGCCTCGGTCGCGACCGCGTCGTCCCGCAGGGGGGAAGAGTAAGCGTGCTCGGCATTGCGGCATCGGCTCCTGGATCAGAACTGCGAGGCCAGAGACTTCCAAGCCGAGTCGTAGAACCGGGTTCCACCGCTCTTGACATTGTGATACACTCTCGGCCTGAATACTATTGGTAATGGCTCTTTTGAGATCGGGAAAAGCAAAAATGTTCCGATGGAAACAGGAGCTCATAATGTTTTTTTGATTTCATTGTATCGTTTAAGAGAGATTTATCTTCCCCTCACGGATCAGCTTAAGCTGTAATGACAGATGGGCGCCTCGTAGCGATGCTGCTACCATCTAGGAGGGTTGGATTAAGTTACTTTCTTTGCAGACCACTTGATTGCGCTAGTGAATTAGCCGTGTTCTTTGTCCTTCGGCGAGTTTCAAATTCAAAAATAGCGTTTTATGATGTGTTCTAAATAACAAATAACTCACCAACGAAAAATTGACTAATTAATGGGTACAAAATTCGAGTTCATGATTGAAAATTAGATCTATGAGGTAATTTTGAAGTACAATCCATTATGTAATACCAAAATTTTGTGACAATTTCATCAGCCAGAGATTCCCCCCCCCTATTAAGTATGGACTCTGTGGATGTCATTATTTAACTGAACAATTTTATTTCATTATTGTATGACTGATTTTTTTTTTGTAAATTACAATTTATTTAAGCCAATACAAAGAGTTGAGATAATTTCAATATAATACTTTCTAATTACCATTAAAAGTTTATTTTAGATTTAGAGCTAATTATATACACAAATTTATGACAGTTTTCCAGTCTTACATTGTAACCAACACTGAAGGACACATTTCTGTGATAACAGCAAATCAGTATTCCTTCTACATCCTATCAGTATACATGTATATTAATGCATCTAATATGAACAAAACTTATTTTTTAAATAAAACTTGCTTCATTTCTTTTGTTCAGTGAGGAAGAATTTTAGAAGACTTAGAACAAAAATAAATTTGAATTTTATGATGAGAAATCCAAGAAAATATAACTTTTAAATGAAGAATAAAAATTACAATAAGAAGTGGAGACTTCCTAAAAACATAAAGTAACATCAAATACTATATATATTGAAATAGAAACAACCATTTTATGTTTACAAAATGTTTAATACATTCTTCCACAAATTGAGAATATCTTCCTAAAAATTGTTGCATAGCAAATAACAAAAAAACACACACACACAAGGGAAACTACTCTCAAACTATGATGCTCGTAATCTATCAACCGGTTTGAAATGATTTAGAACATTGATTGTCCATTGACTTTCAGTCCCCTTGGTAAATTCACGAATAAAACGATAGTTGCAAAGAAGAATTTTTTCTTGATACTCTGGAATCAATCCTAAATTAATAGGAGGTTCTGCATCCTGTGCTCGTAGTTCTTTTAAACCACGTAAAACGTGATACACCATGGTTATTTCCACAAATCTTTTTTGATTCTCTGAAAAAATTGTTGTTTTAATTCTTAATTCAAGAAACTTAACAAAATAAAGTTTAACAAACAGATAACAAAATACAATTAGTATTGCACTTACTTTCATCATCATTAAACATTATACCAATTTGGTACGGAAATGAGAAATAAATGTCTTCCTTGTCTACACATAATTCATGTCTCTGTTCCACAGAGAAGGATGACATATTTTGCTTGATTTCTCTCAACGCATCATCAGTCACCAGTCCTTCTAATGATTTGTAATCTCCACCAGACAAATAATTTGAAACACACTGAAGGGCCTGAAAATTTCAATAGTAGTTCAATTCACTTATAATCATACTATCTCCTCTACAAGTTTCATAAACACATCTATAACATTCACCTGCTTTGATCCCTGCACGAAATCAGGCAATCGAAATTCTCGATCGAAGTAAGGAGTAATTATAAAAGTAGACAACACTCTATTCCTTAATGATTTTATGATACTCGGCCACACAATTTCAGGAAAATCCATTAGGGGTGGCAAACTCCTACTAGTGTTGCTACCTGTCGAGTTCCATCGTGCTTGAGATTTCAATACCTCTTTCTTTCCCCTATTCACTTGGCATGCAAGTAATGCATTATTGTTGTAATTCCATGTCCCTGCGTAAATACTTCGAAAAAAATTACTTTTATAATTTTGCATCACTGTGTTTTGACGAGGTTCATCAACTGATACGCACGGCAAATATATATGGGCACTAGAATAAGAAGTAATGGGTGAAACGGACTCTTGACAAAAAAACCTACTATGACTCGTGTAAGACCTCAGATTTAAAAAATCAACGCGAAAACGCATATGCTTCATCGCATTCCATATAAAATTGATTTTACTTGTAAACAAGGAGGCTGCCATTTTCGGCCATGTTCGGCACCTTTCCAGCTGTTCTTGAAAACAATTGAATGACGATTGCGCGTCAAATGAAAATGGACATTACCACTGACTTAATGGAAAAAGTTATTTTCAGTTGACAGTGCGGGATGGGAAGAAGAATTTGTTTTCATGGAATAGTTTCACTACACGTACATTGTAAGTTGTATAATTTTCTCAGTCGTATCTATAATCTTGGTTGACCTGTGATATATGACATAAAATCTAATCTTATCCTTGGATGTTATTTGCTATTCTTTTGTAGGATATGTCAAGATGATAAGTAAATGTTGATCTTGTTAGACAAATATTTTGAGAAACTTTGAAATATATGAGTATGACATAATTAGAGTATGCAACTAATTATTGTTTATTAAGATGTATTGTGTGTCAGAGCAAAACTACTTGTTTTAACTACTTGTAATAAAAACGACTTGTTTTAACAGATAAATGATGACTTTAGCTGTGCAGTATTTTGCTACCAGTGTGAGCTGACTGACATTGCTCCTTTTCTTCAGAAAATGAATCATGTATCTATGATAATTCAGTTTATTGCAATTGTATTAATGCCATGGAGGAAAAATTTATTAAGCTGTGTAATATTTATCCATGCCTTTCATTAAAAGAGCATGTATATATAAAAATATCCAGGGACATTTTGTACTTGTGTTCCATTTTCAATAATAACAAAACAGTTTTGCATTTAATTTCAAGAAACAATGGATCTTGTGACGGATCAATATGGGAAGACTGTGATATTTCCAGGTAAGAAAGAACTGTATGTGTTATTTCATGGGTGTTAACTTTGTTCACAGTCCTCGATTTAAATCTGATATAAAATTTAAAAAAAAATATTTTGATTGAAATGCATTATGTTTCTTAAGTTAAAGAAAATCATGTATTAGAAATTTCAAATCCTAAATTTTTGTCCAATTTGATGAAAGCTATGAAGTTAATTGTGTTCTGTACATTAATGCTAAACAATTATTTAATTGATTTTTTTTTCCTCCCTTTTATTTGCATCATCATTTCTGTGTTTCAGTGTTATATTCTCTGAAGAAGAAAATGAGATTTTGGTGGTGTCAAACTCTAACAACTTCAAAGTATATAAATTGTTTGAAACCTCCTTAGTTCTTTTAAAAGAAATAAGTGAAGAAGAAATGGCTTTAATCCTAGGAAATTATAATATTGGTATGTGGTAATTCAAATTCTTTTTTTTTTTTCTCAGTATTATCCAACTTATATTCCTTAATTGAAATTAAGCAACATATTTGTCTTCCCGTGTCATAGAATGTTTGTCTGATGCCTATTCTTTCTGTGCAACTTAGCTGACTGTTGCTAATATTTATTTCTTTTCTCATTATGATTTTCATACTTTTTCTTACCCTTTGCAGAATTTAATAGGAAAAGTGATATCACAGTGTATAAATTTTCAAAAAAGTATGTTATACTATGTATTGACAAGAGATGGCTGGTTACTTTGAGACAAAACAGTGATAGAGTACTTTCAACTCTATATTCAGTTGAAGTAGCATCATGTGTCACAGTGGTTGTTGACAGAAGTGCAGTTTTCACATTAACAGTTGGAGGAAATGTGTGTATCCTTTTAAAATAATTTATAATAGTTTTGCCCTTAGGCTACGAAGGCAAAGGTTACAGAGGTTTATGCACACAGGTGTATGAAAAATTTGTTTTAATTTTGACAATTGATTTTTGTGTTTTTTGGTGCTAATTCCAAGAATGAAATTAGTTTTTTTGTATCACATAAGATTTTCTCACAAAAACTGTTTGAAATTTCAGATCTTAAAACTCATAGTTAATTTTAATTCTTGAAGTGAATTTTATTCTAGCATAGAAGTTTTAGAGTATCATCCACATGTTTCACATTTACTTCAGCAAAAACTACTTTAATTACTATATTACTACTCTCATTACACAGGCCAGCAAATAAATAAATAATTGAAAAATAGAAGTACCCAATCCATAGAGTATCTTACGGGAAGAAAGAAAATGGTTTAGGAGATCAAACTGGCAGAGCAGATACTCCTCAGTTAATGAATAAAAGATTTGTGAATGATATGCATTGTGGTTTTGTTATAATATAGTTTTTTTTGGGTAGAAAAAGAACTAACTAGAAAATGGTTATTAAATTTTCTTAACTATAAAAAGCTGCATATGATATTGATTCTGGTCAACTACTTGGAGTGGTTCATCTTTACGCCATGGTACCTCCAACTCAAATTCAAGAAGTTTTGAGTTTCAAGTATTTAACAGTTGATTATGATAATAAATTGTTGGCTGTATCTGATCGAGCTAGTGAGGTTTTTTTAGTGAAATTGAAAAACGATTTTGTTCCCGATGATATTAATGACCAAGGGTATTGTGGCAGTTAATTACTTATTGAATATTTCTTGTGAAGATCTTTATTGGATGAGCTGTAATTTGTGACATGTGCTTTTAGGTTGAAATGGGACTGTGGGACTAGTGTTATGTCTTTCGGTTCAGATAGCTCTCGAGCTACAACAACCAGTCGTCAACAAACTAAAATAATGTAAATATTCCATTTACATGATCATCATATAAGATTGTTCATGTGTGATGTTTAAAGATTTATCCCCTGTGGTGTTTGTTCTATTAGCATGGATAACATTTCTGTAACTCCATCTCTTTTACAAGAAGGAAATTTTGAAAAATCGTCCAAAGTTACATGGAATTCTTATCTTCAATCTTTGGAATGTCAATCTCATTTGAATGGTAATTATTCTTTTGTAATTTACAATAAAACTTCGAAAGGTCATGTTATTTTTTTATATTTTATTATTTGAAACCATTTTGTTGTGATGTATATTTTTCCTTTCATCCTATCTACCTGGGGGCAAGTTGTTGAAAAATCCAACAAACTGGCCCACACTCCTTACTTATATCTCCTACCCCTCCTAGACTGCACCATGTAAATAGCATGCTATAATCCTATCCCACCATGATGTATTTTAAAGAGTACCTTTGTGAGTGGAAGGTAGCATATATGTCTTTTTCAACTATGAGTAGAAATTTCTTTATTTATTTCCTATTTCTTAATATTGAGTTTTATTGTCTTCTTTTTTAATCCTGACTTCATAACTTAAGAGATTGCATTTTGGTACAGGTGGTCAAGAAAATGTTTCATCCAATATGATTCGAATGCTTGACCCTCCTTTGGGTCTCACTGTACGTGCTCTTAATTTAAAGAACAATGAACTGTCTATCTGGTACACAGAACCAGACTCCAGGACTGGAGGGATTTATTACTTGCATGATTTAAATTCTGGTTCTTGTATTAAAGAAAGTATATCTGATGACACTGCTATTGTTCCTGGTGGGTTGCTTGGAGTGAAAGATGCATTTGTCTCTCCTAGAGGCCTATTTATGTTTTTAGGTTCTTTTTGTCAGGATACTCTCATTGGAAAGGTTTGTATTCATTTTTAGGAACTAAAAAATATGCTACCTCTTGAGATTAATTGAGTAATATACAGACTTACTGAGTAATTCTGGCTCTATCAAATTGGGCAGAATTAAACAAATAATAGCATAGAAATGAAATTTTTGTATGCTGTCTTCTTGGAACAGTAATATTTAATGACCTGGAATTGAATAGTCAACAAAATGTGTTCTATATATATAATAATTATTATTATTAAATTCATATATTAATATTATGAAATATATTTTAACCTTGATTGTCTATATTTTAGTTAATACATTGTATGGAAATGGAATCATTAGGTCGTTTACTTCAGAGTGAAACATGGACAAATCTCACTGTTCCGTTACCAGCCGTTGTCACCGCTCTTGGCCAGAAACGATTGGATATTGCTCAGTTAGCATTAAATCTTCATGTTTGTGGTAGGTGCAACAAAAATCAGCTAATGTTGAAAAATATTTGTTTTCATTTTTGGTTGTTATTTATTTTATTGACTCTTTTTCTTTAAGGTTTGAAGAATACCTTGTCTGGTATGACCAATGAAGAGAATAAGGATAAACTAGAGAAGCAAATTTCTGATTTTCTTGAGCTACTTGAAGTAATAAAGAAAACCTGTGTTGATTACATTAATAAATTAGCTCTGCGGGAACAACTCATTACATTGACTTTAGAACAGATAAATTGTTTGCTTGATTTTCTATGCTCCAGTAACCAAGAGGTTCATTTTGTACAGAAACTAATGCTTCTGGTAGTTGAATTTAGGAAATACCTTGTCGGACATGGAGCTCCAATGGAAATAAAAGAACCTCCTGCTATTAGTAGGTATTGTCCAGAAGAATTGTTACCTGTTTGGCAGAGTTGGACAGAAAAAGATGATGAATCTGTGATACAAGATGCTGTCTTCAAGAACTTCGTGCCTCTTTGTCAAGTCTTCTTTATCAAAGGTCGATCTTGGTCAAAGGAAGCTTTTCACCTAAAATTTAATCAGTATATTGATAGCTGGGTTTCTTCTCTTATTGATGAATCTTCCCTTGAAGAAGCAGAAAGGATATTGAAGATTGTGGTAAGCTTATCTTGTTGTGAGAATTATTGTCTGCATTAATCATTTGTTATTAACCAGTTTTAATCAATCAGTTTTATTGGGAAGTCCTATAGTTTGAAAATTGAATACAGAGGATAACTAAGTTTTGAATAAAGTTTTTATTATCGAAAATTAAAACATATTTCAGATTTACTTTTTGGATGTACAAAAGTACAAAAGTAATTTTCTATTATTTCTGTGGAAATTATTTATTTTGTAAATTTTCCATTACCTGGAAGAATTCTGAACAATGTAGGTTTTAAACCTAAAAAACATCAAGCATTAACTCAAAATTTTCTATCACGTTCATAAATTTATCCCAATTACACATTTAATCTTTTACAAAAGGATTATATTTCTTCTCATTTCATTGTTTTTAATTATTTTTTTGCTTTCTCTTACTTCTTTTCATATTTGTATTGAAGTTATTTCTGAAAACAAATGAAATTTTTTGTTGCAAAATTAGTTTGTTATTTCTTCAGGGCAAAGATCCAAAGCAAGTTCTTTTAGAAATATGTGTAAATGCAGATCATCCAGGAAAGAGAGATTGTCTTGCTCAACATCTTACCAAGAAGCTATGTTTTCCTGCTTCAGAGGCCAATGCATTGAAATTTTTGTGTCAAGTTGAAGAAATCCTAAGTATCATAGACTTTTCAAGATTAAGGTTAGTTATCAAGATTAAATTAAATGTTTGTAAGGATTGATCTGATTGATCTAACTATGATAGAGTATTATGAGATTGCCTTAGAGATTGACTTATGGTGTAAAAGATTTTTGCATTGACAATTAATCACTCAATCACATGCATAATGCAGTATAAGTATTCTCATTGTTTATCAGCTGAGTTGTTCTGTTTTTAATAATATGCCCAAAATTGAAATAAATCATAGAAGTGTAATTGCTGCTTCGTTTCATATTGTTTGTACTAAAAGGAAGATTTCTCACTGGTAGTGTCTTTAATGCTATCAGACTAGCTGCTACCAGTTAAATTATTTTTAAATAAACAGATTATATTGACGGTATCGTGTGTATGTGAATTATTTCATTGCAACTATTAAAACAAAACAGTGGGAAATTATTCACACATAAAATGATGTATGTATGAGATAGAACTAGATGTGAGTATTATGATTTTAATGTATAAAGCATTTTTAGAATTTGATGAGGATGTCTTTAAATGCTCTCTTATTTAGGGTTATTGATACAAGGCACTACTGTTTAATTTCTTTAGTATCTATTATATTTGCATATACTGAAGTTTGTTACTAATAGTACAAACCGCTAGTGCTTTTTTTTTTTTTTTTTTTTNNTTTTTTTTTTTTTTTTTTTGGTGAATTTCTTTTTCTGTGTGTGACACTTGTATTTTCAAAAATTGTTTGTATTGCACGTGGTATGTAAGACCCTAATTTTCTTCCCTCTAAAATTAAATGTTGAAGGGTATATAAGGATTTGAGAACTTTTCAAGAATTTTGCTTTGTGTTCCATGTTCAAAAGTCTGCTGAAAAATTTACCTAAACTATTTTATAGTCTAAAATATTAATTTAAGACAATTAAATAATAGCATATAAAGGGTAGTTGAAGAGAAGCGTAAGTGGAGTGTGTGGTTGACATCAATCAATTAATATTTTATTCTAGTGAATTCTCTGTAGGAAATAATTTGTCAGAGGGTTTTAGGTGTGCCCGATTTAAATGAGACTGTGGTGGTCTAATGGTAGTGCACAGGTTTTAAACCTTGCTCGGCAAAACTAGTTGAGTTTTCAGCTGAGGTTTCCCTCATCTACTCCAGACAAATGTTGGTTTGGTACCATAAGTTTCCTGGCTACCCAACATCTTTCCTACCCAATTCCCTCGCCTAAGCCACAGTTTGGTGGAAGAGTAAGATGTGAAATGGTATAAATAGAAAAACAAAAGTAAATGAAGTAATGGAGAAAATAGAATCAACATTTACAGAGTTAAGAGGTAAAATAATTTCTCTTTCTTAGCTAAACTCAATATCTTGGCTTTCTTGTGAGCACCAAAAACAACTTGAGAGGTATTATTAATATGTATTATAATGATAGATCAATATTGATGTGGGACACACTGCACTGATTGCTGTGAGAAGTAATGCACATGAATGCACTTTGATTTTATGTTGAAAACAAAAATATTATAAGATAGTATTATAGTTTACATCATAGTTTACATGTACATTATAAGGTAAATTTCTCATGTCAATATTCATCCTATCTTTAAGAAGTTAAATACACATCACATTACCGCATAGAGGATAATACACATTGATACTTAATACATAATACATTGTACACTTAATACATACTGTACAGGTACAAAAATTTTCATTTTACTTACTTCTTTAGTACATTCATTTGTGGTGCAGTATCTACCTACATATTCCTTATTATATATTATTATTGTTTATATTCTCGTATTTTTTTGTGGTTTGCTCTGTTGGAGAACTTCGCCCAAAACAATATAAATATACTTTTAGAATAACAAAATAGCTACTTCCTTAATTTCAAGAGGTAATAATGATACTCTCTGCAAATTTTTCTTCTTAAATTTAAATGTTCTACCATTACCCTACATTGTTATATCAGTAAAGACAAGAAAAAGTTCTATGAACTACGACTTGAACAATGACTGCATTACTACAAAACTAGATGATGTGAAAACCTGCATCAACTATGGGTGCGCATATAGAAACAGCCCGAGGACTCAAATTCATAGAACTTTCTAGAGTTGTAAAAAGTGTTAATAATGATTTCAATAGCAAGATTAAGATATTTTTATTAGTAAAAGCTTATTACTATATAGATGATTGTTAAGAGAGACAACTTGTTGTGAAATACATGATGAAAATGCTCTTTAAAAATATTTTAATGCAATTATTTGATTATTATTACATGTCATATATTCATTATTTTATCATATTTAGATTTTTTTATTTTCTGTTTCAAGTGATAAGATATGAAATGTGTTGTTTACATGTAATAAGTATGAAATTTAAAATTGCTCTCCTTGCTGATATATCATTAGCAAATTACTTGTTAAATTGGGCAAATGAAGTATTACTGTAATGACTTCTTAAGAGATGCATCACCAATCATTCCTCAGGCATACTGATGAATGTTGATGCATGGATTTACTGGCTTAGGTACCCTGCACTAGCTTCAATTTTTAGATTCCATAATGTTTTTACTTTTCAGGTTGATCATAAATGAAGCTACTGATGTGTTTACTGACATGAAATCCATTAGTGCTGAAATACCCATTTCTAAAGTCTTGGTCAACTCAGAAGAATGGAGGCAATATGTTTTAATATCCTTATTTTTTAATGTTCCTGGTGGGTAAGAGGTCATCAAGTATATGCTGTCTTTTTAATGTAAAGTGCAAATATGTAGATTTGAAAATTTTTAGGTTGTGAGTGTGTTTAAACAAAATTTAGAGTTCTCTGATTATTGGGACAGTTTGATATTTCATTGTGGATGAGTATTTATTTCAAATTTCATGCAGAGAATTTCACTTTGTAAGGAGTTAGTACCTCTTGTTGTTCTGTTGCATCACCTGCTGTTGTATTTCTTTTATTTCCTGGTTTATTCATTATTGGTTTACCACATTCTTTTACTTCCTCCTGTTCAATTTCATTCAACAAAATAAATAGGAATTGTCATTATCAGTCAAGAATTGTAATTACCCAACAATGATCCGTAGATCTGTAATGTGAATTTATTTCTGACATTAATTTTAATTTGGTGGGGCATTGATTTTGAAAGTTCTTCTTGATTAGTATATTTTACATGTATTTCAACATTTTAAGGTGCTGGAATTTTGGAATCACAATTGCAAGCGGAGTATGTGTGGCTATTTTTGTTGGAACATAATCGTGATGATTTTTTGTGCCTATGGATCACTTGCTCATATTCTCGGGAACAGTTTTCTTCTGTCCCTGATGCCCTTGATAATTGGATCAAGAGACTCAAAACAGTTCCCATTGTCTCTTCCTCTGAAGACTGTGAATATATGTCTGCTGACCAATTGTTAGAATGTTTTAAGAGGTGGAAGATTACAGAGACAATGGTGAATTCCACTACATCTGCAAATACTATGTCTATTACCAAAGAGCTTGTGTTTAATCACTTAAGTAGGTATGTTTTCTTGTGTCTGATATTTCAAAAGTGGAATGGTTATTTTGTGATTTCCTCATAAAATTGTTTTGTTATCATCAATAAAACTAATCATACTGAAATTTCATCCATACATCGCATCACCAAAATATTTATTTAATTTACAATTCATGATCATGGTAATGGCGATCATCAGGGTATTAATAAGAAATTGAATGATCTGTACTTTAAACCAATGTTGTTTCTTGAAGTATTATAGTTATTGACCCTGCATTTTAGCTTAGTGAAATGTTTTAAAAAACATTAATTTTCATGAACATTAAAAATGAATGTTTGACATTTAAATAAAAATTGAAAATTGACTGCAAAATCTGGCTCCAATCTGAATTTGTTGAAGAAAAGGGAAAACATTACCTTACAAAATATATAAATGTATAAATATATTATATATGCAAAGGCAATATACAATATATTAAAGTGTCTTTCATCGGTCCAAAATACTGGGAGCAATTCAACCAAATGTGGCACACAGATAATTGACTATACAATGAAAAACACACCACAACACATTGAGGTAAGACACACCAAGCACCCTTAGGGGAGGGGTAGGAAAGGGGTGACTTGAAAAAATGATTGAAAACAACCAATATTAAAATTGAACACATGATTTTGTGGGCTGCTGAAAGGGTTAGTGTCACACCCACTGCTGCTTCAGTCTACGATTAGTCCCCATGGGTGAAAATGTATTCTTATCACCCTGTAGATAGAGGATGGGAAGTAAAAATAATTCGAAACCCCAATATTAGTTGTGACACCATAGTAATTGTAGATACCGAGGTGAATAGTGACACTCCCATGCCACATAAGTCCACAATCGGTACACATGGTGGATAGAATATGTGGCACCCCTACCGCCCCATGGGTAGAGGTGAAAATAGGGTGGCAAGTAATCATAAGGAAAGCAACTGATATTGGTATTGAATATAGCATTGGAATGAATTCGGACATTTCCAATGCTACTTAGGTCCACAACGCGGTATCCTCCATGATGTGGTAAAATGGGATGAAATGTATATAATGTAATTAATAAAAAATGACTAATATTAGTGTTGATGCCATGGTTTTTGGAGGCGCTAAAACTCATAACAACATTTCCAGTGACACATAAGTTCACGATCATCCCCCATTCACCCGTAGGGGAGGGGATGTCAAGTATAAATATACCATAAATTACGTATATTAGTGATGAAACCAGATTTTCAGTGTCATTGAGATAGTGGCTTTTCTGATATCGTTTAAGTCTAAACTTTAGGAGTGAAGTGGGACAGAGATCATACAAAGCTAGCTATGTGAGGGTTGCATCCATAGTTTTCTGGGATGTTGAAATGATTAGGGTCTCTTCTGATGTTATGTGAGGATAGCATTCATGGACACTTGTCCATGTGGATGTCCATGTGGATGGTATGGATGGATCTTAGGTATGGATGGAGTGGTGATAGGGTACATAAAAATAATCAAAATCATCCAATATTATTTTCGACTTTATAATTTTTTGGGGCCATTTAGATGAATTGTGATATAATGCTGTTTAAGTACCAGTTCAGCACTAATTGTGGGAGGGGGGGAGAGCAAGATACTCCTAACACTCCTAGGGGTGAAGTGGTGTTGTTAAGCTAATGCGTGAGGGTCTGGATGGTATTTAAGCCCACATATAGTTGAATAGAAATAATGCAAGTCTGTAGAACCACCGGGAAATTTTTAGTCAAAACATTATAGTTAAATGTATTACACTGTCTACCTCAGATATTATAGTGGCTAAATTTGGATGTCCAACAATAGAAGTATTGTGCAAGTGTGTCTTTGATAATGATGTCACATTTAGTGTCTTTATTTCAGTCATCTCACTTTTTCAAACCCTTAGCTTTTTTGTGAGGAGAATAAGACTTGGAACAGAAGCATGTGGTTTTCACTACAAAAATGGACAATATTTGGATTGAAATTAATAAAAAGAAACAATTGAAAACACTACTATTAGAAAATAGAACTTAGAAAATTTATGATCAATTCATACTCCCAGGCAACACCGGATTCATTCAGCTTGTATATTAATACATGATATAAATGATTTTGTTGTGTGAATGACAGTTTGTTGTTCTGAGATATTACCCTTGTAAAGTACAAATTTATGTTTTATTTTTCAGATATGGTGTATTTAGTGATTCTGAAAAGTGTGATGTAAAATCAATTTTGAAGAGGGCAATTTTTACAGGAAATATTAACCGCCTACAAGAAGTATTGAGTCATGAGACTGCAAATGTTACATTTTTAGAATTCCAGTACATGTTGACAAAACTTTTGATTGATAATGATCTGCACGAAATAGCTTTTCCATGCCTTGAAGATTTTGAATACTCAGAAAAACAAATTAAAATGCTTTGCAATTCAGTTGAAACAAATAGCAATGATTGGTTATCCCTATGGTTGTCATGTAGAGAAATGAAGAGAAATCCAGATGATGATGCAACCATATATAGAGCTATTTTTGAAGGTGCCAAGTATTTGTCTCGTGGAAATTTAAAAGAATACTTATTGGAACATCCCCTGGTTGTTTTGGCTCTAATAATGTTTGAAGGAAAATCTATTGCTGAAACTTTGACATTACACACAGAGGCAATGCATTTAGATGAAGAAATTCTTACAGCCACTTTGAAGCATTTCCCTGTTTTAGAACAATCTATTCATAGTTTAACTGATGGGAATGAAGATACTCCTGATATAACAGTTTTTGAACTTTTGGAGAAAAATGCTCCTTTTGATGTTTCTGATGTATTGAGTTGGCAACTTCATAAAGGGTAAGATTTTTACTTAACATGTGATGCAATGTAATTGCAGCTAAAAAAAATTCTTAATTAATTTTATTTGTTTACTTTTTATAGAAGTAATGAAGAACTTCCAAATTTCTCATCTCCCAGACTTGTGGAAAAATACGGAGTAGAATATCAAATGACTTACTTAATATACCTTAGATTGGCTCGACCTTCCTATGCAGCTTATCGATTTGCAGTTGACCAATACCAAACTTACGCCACGTTGTCCCAGAAAAGGTAAAATCTTTTGGTATTTATGTTAATAGTGATTTTTCTATTAATTAATAGTGCTTAAGTTTTTTTTTCCTTTACAGAATTAAAGACGCTGTCCATACTGCACGCTGGCTAGCCATAAAACATTTTCATAATATTGAAATCACTTCTGCATGCTTAGCTTTCGCTGAAATTTTGGGCGAAGATAGCAACCCTATGAAAGTAGATTTGCAAACAGTTAAAATAGTGCTCAAGTATCTCAAGAATGAAGGAAATGATGCTGAAATGAAATCTTTTGGTATGCCAAATTATGATTAACTTTTATTCAAGATGGGAAAGTGTACAAGCTGAAAATAATTCTTTAACACATTTAAATTTTTGTTCAGGTGAAATGGTGAATGGATTAATTCATGAGAATTCCAGTGCTTGTGAAAAGTTGTTGAACTTGCTTGAAAAAGCTTTAGTCTCGGACATTGGCCATTGTAAAAATCCTCCATTCAATGCTCATTTAATTGAAGAAATTGCCCATTGGGGATTGGCTGTGAAATTTGCACGGTTACACGGTTTAAAACTTCCTGAATATTTCATAAGACAGCTCGCCTCAGAAAACAATATGTTGTTTTTCCTTTTATTTGCTGAAATCTACCGTTATCCATTGGATCAGGTAAGAAATAACATATTAAAAAAGTTGTATCACAGTATGAGAGTAGTTTCTGTTTAGGTTGCTAAATATCTTGATGACTGATATCTGTAATTATTCTTGAGTCATATTTTCAATTTTTAACAAGATTCATTTTCACAGCCACGTGTACTCGAACCAAGTAAATTTGTTTGCTCATTGTCTATTTATTGTGAAAAAATAACAAAAATTACAGTGTTGAAAAAGAATGGGTACCCATTCTTTAGGGTGTACCCTATCAATACATAAATCTTTCTTCAAATCTCTGTCCTTTCTTGAGAGTCTATTGACCCAACTCCATTTTGAATGCTTTCTTCCTCCATGGAAACGAGTGGTGTTCTATTCCTGCTGTTTTTGGGTTTTAACCAGTCAGTAAATATATTTGTAGGTTGAATAAAATACACTTATATTTTTGCTATTTTGAGTGGATATATTTTTGCTTTATTTAGTTGTTATCATTGGTTAAAAAAAGTTTACTAATCATATAATAAAACAGCAGGCACATAACTTAAATGCGTTGTCGAGTACTGGTCCCCACTAGTTTAAATCATTTATCTAATTGAACTAAATATTTCAATAAATATTAAATGCTTTTGTTGAGGATTAGGAATTAAAATGACTAGTTTTATGTGGTCAAAGTTTGAATGTATTTTCATCTATCACCAAGGTTACAGAAACAAATCTGTATTTTCTACAACTTACTTCAATTTCTGATTTAATTTTCACCTGATTTTTTGTATTATTTGATTTAATTGTATTATTTTGTTCATTGAGTCATATGAAGAAAATAGTATTAAAAATTGCAGGCAGAAAATTTGGATTTTTTTGTATGAAAATACATTTGAATTATTGGCCATTTGGTAATTGCTGTTATAATTAGACTGTTCCTCAAGTACAAATACCACTTATCAATAAATATAATGTATAAAATTTTAAAAAATTAAAAATTTATGACCTCATTAATTTCTGACTTCTAATATTTCCCTTGTGTGAACAGGTTCAGTTTCCTTTATTTTTCATCTGTTGCTTGTAATGTAGAATTAAAAAATATTTATGTTTGTCATTGATATAAAATAAATTTACATTCATTTCACATACTCATGTCATTTGTATCTGTTACATGCAGGTGAAAGTGCTTTCTCAGACCTTTGATTCATCTACTTTGCAAGAACATTTATTTCATATGCTTCAAGTTCAAGTCAATTCTGAGAGTAAATCAGATATCATGGGCTTGGTTTCTCGAGATTCTCGGAAAAGTATACTGTCCAAAACTCTACCTAAGTCTCAAAAATTGAAGAAGGTGTGAACAGCTTATTTTTTTCAGTAATATATTGTGGGAATTAAGTTTTGTGTTTTACAGGCATTTTAATCTTGTAGGAAGATTCATCTTCATCACTTAAAGCAAAAAGAATGAAGCGAAGACGAGAAACAGATCTTCCTGATCAACAGAAAGAAGCTGCTGAAAAAATCAAGGGTTTAGCTGCATCATTATCGAGTGGTAGTTCTGCTGAAGAGGCAGTTGGTAGTAGCCTCATATCATATGATGTTTGGGGTGTTGATGAAAAAGATGATATATTTATTGTACTGTTGAAGTGCCACAGTGCCCTTGATCCACTGCAAGCTCTACTTCATGCTTCGTATTCCCTAGAAAACCCTGTACTCGCAGTTTTTGCTACATGCTATGATGTAAGTTTCATCTCTTCATTTCTGGATGTATTTATAATTTTCTTTTCAATAGTCTTTTTACTCTTGATTTATTTCAGCCAAGAATGATAATCCAATGTTTCTGTACATGGTTAATGGTCTCCATTCCAACAAGTAGTTCTAAAAGAATTGAGGCAAAGGCTGAACTATCGGTTTGTGATTTAATATGGAATGAAAAACAGGTTTCTGATTTATTAGAGGAAGCTGTGTCAATCAATTTTATTGCAACTCTTCAACTTGGTTGCTGGATTTTCCTCCCTGTAAGTACTTCTCATCCTACTTTGATTGATGGTTGTGCTTATAATTGTAAAGTTTTACGTATTAATTTACTGATTAATTTTATATATCAATTTACATTTTTCTTAAAATATTCTTGAAATATTGTATGATTATATGTGAAATCCATTTATCTTTTTGGAATTGTTGATGGCTCCCTTTTCTTTTATTGGCCTTGATTCAGTGATTCAAGTTG
The DNA here is from genome assembly GCA_002313205.1 of Laupala kohalensis. Classification (NCBI taxonomy): domain Eukaryota; kingdom Metazoa; phylum Arthropoda; class Insecta; order Orthoptera; family Trigonidiidae; genus Laupala; species Laupala kohalensis. The sequence goes on along the minus strand of NNCF01125876.1, from coordinate 954,014 downwards.
TTCATTTCTTATTTATGAAATTTGAGCCCTGTGAAGAATTGGTTGGAAAATAAGTATTTGAAATAGTTTTAGGCTGGAAGTCTTGTTGACATGACATACTAGTCTCCTAAACTTAATTAAATGAATGTCATACTGAAGAGAGAAAGTTTTAATGTAATTTTTATTGTAAGACACAATCACTTATAATTCTCTGTATGCTAATTTGGTTTGTGTTTTTCAGGACAATCCTTTGGGTGACTTAATGGACTTTTTATATGAAGCTATTGAAATGAAAGATTTTGAAGAATGTGCTCAGAAGTTGAAAATATTCAAGACAGCTTTTATGAATTTAAAAAGTGTAAGTTTGGTTTTTGTGTTTATATAAGTGTTTTTCATTTCTAGTTCTAGTATGTGGATTTATTTTTCCAGATGGTTGGTGAACCTGAAAATTTCATGTGGAATAGTATATGGCTTGGACAAGTAGCAATTAATTTGTGTATGATTACATTATCCTCGTCTTTATCTTCTCTGCATTTCATTTTGGAGTTTTTAAACGTTCTTAGTGAGGGAAATTTCTTGGAGCACCTTCCAGGTATGTAAAATGTGAAATCATTGACATTCGGTGGAATGTTATTGACATTGATTGTGAATTATATTTGCCATTACAAATTTCATACCATGGAAGATTTTTTTTGATTCTTGTTTGTGGATACTAAAAATAATGTGTTTGGGTTTTGAAGGTCCATTTCCAGATCTGGAAGTAATGAGGCACCTTGTGAGCTGTCTGGAGCTCACTGATGTGTTTCCAAAGATGAGTGCTCTAGTCCTGCCTCCTGAAAATTCATTATATATAGATGAAGTGAATCGTTGTTTAAATGAACTTGTGAAGAGCAAGCAGTTTTCATCTGCTCTTCAGTTGGCCACTTATGCTGGATTAAATAGAGATGAAGTTCTAATTGCTCAGGTAGTTTTATGTATGATTTTTTTAGATTATGTAGTTTATCCATTTTTTATGTCCTTTATTGAATTCAGATCATCTGACATGTTGTGATACGAAGTGAAATATGTTTAGTCTTGCTCGTAAATTCTTTTTCTTCATCAAGGAGCTGGAGTTGGATTTTCTTTTTATTTCTCTGCTGAATTATTTTGAAAGAACTAATTTTTCCAGTACAATGTGGTTAAGCCATCATTACATACTGTCCGCATTGTACACAGGTTAAAAATAATGCCCAGAACCATTATTTAGGAGCAGAATATGTTTCCTCTATTTCTGTTGCCAAAATATGCTGTAAAATGATTTTGCATAAGTGTTCTTTATATATTTATAGGCACGATGCCCAAGATGGGTTTTGCATGGACATTTAATGTTGTACTTGTATTATGCAATTCAGTCCTTCCACCTCTGTGTCGACTAGCTGTTAGCCCCAATTAAAAATTCAGTCTTTCCATCTATATTTTGGATTCTGAATTAAAATGATTTTGAAATTATATATATAAGAAATTACAAAGGATGCGGAGAAAACCAAATTTTTGCGGAAATGTGGAAATATGCCAGTGGAGCAACATTGACCTCCTTACATATGATCTTTATAAACATTTGGATTACAGAGAAATTCCTGGAACAATGGACGGCAGCTTTAGTCAATCCAGTTCACAAAAAAGGGGATAAAAACAACCCAGACAACAACAGAGGTCTGGACTCCCATAGACTGCATATACAAGATTTTCTCCAGGATTTTATATAATAAGATAAAAGACCAACTAGATGAAGAACTAGGTGAATACCAAGGCGACTTCAGACCTTGCAGAAGCTGTGCAGAACAAATTATCACTCTGAAGCTTGTTATGATATATTATAGAAAACAAAACAAACCTCTTTCAAGAGCTTTTATAGACTTCAAAAATGTGTATTACTGTATCCACAGACCATTGATATTAAAGATATTAAGAAACTTTGGACTCCACTTGAAGCTGATCAAACTGATAGAGCTCACCCTAACTAATACAACATCAAAGGTCAGGTTCAGAGGAGAACTTTCTGAACCGTTTCTCATAAAAACTGGTTTGCGGCAGGGGGATGGTTTGTCTCCACTTCTTTTCAATTGTGCCCTAGAGTATAGTATGAGGGAATGGTACAAGGAAAACCTGAAAAACATCGAAGTCGGAACATCTAAAGACAATATAAATTTAAATTGTCTAGGGTTTGCTGACGATCTCGCTCTCCAAGCCCACAGTATACAGGAAACCAAACAACAAATCAAATCATTTCAAGAAATAGCTCAGAAAATTGGCCTAAAAATATCCTTTGAGAAAACAGAAATTATGATAACCGACCCACCACTCTCAAACAAAATAAAAGTAGAGAATCAAGAGATAAAAATTGTGGACAGATTTAAATATCTAGGAGAAATCATAATGTACAATCTTAACAAGAAATCAACATGGAACAATAGAATAAATAAACTGACCAGAGCACAATATCTTACTAAGAACACATATAACAAAAAATACCTCTCAATAGCAACAAAATTAAGACACTATAAAACAGTCACAACCAGAAATAATGTATGCTAGGGAAACCATTTTCAAAACAACTAACACCATAGCAAGAGACAAATTACTAGTACTCAACTTTGGCACGGTTGTGTACATAAATTCTGTAGCCCCATCCTGGCCCGGGTTTTTCTCTGTTTTTCCTTCTGGTAGAGGCGGATTTATCATA
>NNCF01125876.1:871837-951292 GCA_002313205.1 Laupala kohalensis | reverse complement strand
ACTTTTTATCTTATCTAGGAATTTTTGCTGAATTTTTTGAATCCGCCTCTGCCTTAGGGCCCTTGATCGGAATTGATGGGATGGTCCCTTGCTTGCTTCCGGAGAGTAAATTAGTTTTTTTCCCCTCCACGTGGTCATACGCAGTTTGTACTGTTTTTTGACAATAAATTTATTATTATTATTATTACTAAAAATTGAAAGAAAAATAATTAGAACTTGCATAAATGAAAGGTACCAAAAAGATGGACACTGGAGGCTAGCTTCCAATGAAACAGTTTACAGGGAAATAGAACCTGTAACAAGTACGATGAAGAAAAACTGAATCTAATTTTTTTTTCATCTTATCAGAACATCGGAAAACAGAATAAGCAAGAAAATCATAGAAAAGCTATGAAACAGTAAGATGGATTGCAGAAATTAAGGAAGATATGAATGAGTTACAAATTACAATAGGAGATTTGAAGAACAAGAATCATGAAACTCAAGGACAAGCAGACCAGACTACAAACCAAGATCAACAAACAGAGAATAAGGAGAGTGGTTTCAGATGAAGAAAGAAAATTAATATCTGATCGAATGAAGAAGTACTGGGCAAACAGAAAACAGAAGAGCTGCAGAAGAAAGTGAATATGACTGAAGTGGTCCAATGTTGACGATAAAACAATAATAATAAAAATATTGTCTTGCAGTAAATCGTTTTCTGTTCTAAAAGGTGGCCATCATTAGGTTACAAAAAAATAGAGTGAATAATATATTGTACAAAAATTAAAGTAATAAAACAATTAGAACAAAAATGACAACTCATGTATGAAATTTTGAATGATTTATTGTATATTGAATGAAATTTTAAAATGTTAGGAATAAACATCACTGGGCAAAAGAAAAAAATGGTCAGTACTGAACATATTCCTGAGAATTGTTCTGGAGATATTGACAAACTGTGTTGAGAGACGATGATTGGGTTTTATCCTGTGGGGGTTGAACAAGAGTTAAAGAGAAAGGTATATTATTTTTTCTTTATAAAGGTAGTTGCTAATTTAAGAAGGTGGGAAGTTACTGTGAGTTTCTCTTGATTTAAAGGAGTTGAATTATTAAGTATGGCATGTTTTATTATTTTTCATTTTGTTTTACTATACATTATATATTCTTATACCCAGATGATGACCACCTAAGGGATTGGAAAAGCTTTTGCTTCATCAATAAAAATTTACTGCTTGCCCATATTTTTATTTAATTATATTTTTGATGTACATTTGATATTATCTGTCATTCTTTTTCCTATCTAGATATCGTCTTGAGTCCCAGTGTATTGGGGGTTCTAATGTAGGTGGTGTATGGTAATCTCAAAATTTTAAATTGCTTTATAAGTTTTAAGTATTTTTGTCATGAATTAAATTATTTAAACAGTAATAGCATCATCTGTCCGAAGTACTGTTGACTGGAAAAGCATTGATTTGATTCCCCACTCAGCTGAAATGGGCGAAATTTTCAGTTGGGTTTTCTTCACCTACTCCAGTGTATGGTTGGTTCAGTTCCATGAGCTACCAAACATCCTTCCCTCCAAAGCAGGCATCTTTGTTCTAGAGTGGGCGTCATTGTACAAATCTCACCACATTTAAAACAAGCTATCTGAGAACAATATGTGTGGGCAACAAAATCTTCTCTCAAATCTAAAAACCCCATGTTGATCTTCCAACTATTTGGTGTCTTGTGGATTTCTGGAAGAATAATTAAAATGATCTTACTTGAAAAGGAAACCATGTCCATGCTACTACAATTTACACCTGTTATATAATTGAATTAAATAAATAAATAATTAAATAAATAATGGAAGACTTAAGACCTTTTATAAACGAATATAGATATCACTCACAGATGAGAACTCATAACATTTCAACTTCGTATGTCCATATGCTTTTCTATCCCAAAACACATCTTATTCTGAACATCCCATTCAAATCTTTTGAGCTGTTCTCGGAGGGGGGAGAATACACACACACATACATATATTTACATTATTTCTGAAACCAAAATTTTAGTATTTCTTTTCTTTCTCTCCCTTCATACTCGACCTATTACCAAAATTCCGGTATCATTTCAATGATGCAACCCACCAAACACCTTTTCTCAGAAATGGCTTAATGAAATTTGAAGTTGTGAGAGTTTGAATTGTAGTTATGTTGCACCTCAGGAAGTATTTAAATAGTTGAATAGTAGCTACTATTGTCAGTGGTAACAACAATAGTAGCTATCTAGAGGTAGTTAGCAGTGGATTTTATCTACCTAATACAGTATTTATATGTTGCTTTCCCAGGAGTAAGTGACTTTTGTGTATTGAATATTGGATGATACTTACTTTAAAAATTTCTTTTTGTGATATATTATTTTAGTGATGACTTTTATTGCAGTGGAGTGATAAATTTGAGCAGTCTTGTAAGAAATCCGTGGATAGAGATTATACTGGATTTTGGAGAAAATGTGATGAAGTATTCCATCTGGAAAAAGTTCTTCCTCATGTAGCTGCTCAGTTTTTCAAAGAATTCTATGAAAAAAATGAAGATTTGGAAGAGAGGTAATATTTTCTGTTTTCATGCTGTAAAATAATCTTAAAAAAGTATCGTACTTTCTGAATTTATAAGTAAGAAACTCTATGGCAAAACAATGTTTAACTGACCTGAAGGCATATTCTTCCAAACATCAGGTTTATGAGTGAAATTTTTATGTTTTGATTCAATCATTTTAAATTTTTCATGATGCTGAGTAAATATCCCTATTTTGAAGTTCATTACAGTTTTCTTTGTATGCAGATCTACCAAAACTTAAATCCTGTTGGGGTATTTTTAGCATTTCATGATTGATAAATATTTTTTTTATACACATACACATAGTAACAGTATAATTTATTTTGATTATTTAATTTATTAATTTGATTTTCATTCATTAGAATGAATTAAAATAATTTATTAAAATTCTAACTAGATTAATGATTCATAATCAATAAAATTCTGGTAAATTTTTGTGGATATTAAAAAAATATATCTTCATTAAGGTTTTACACTTCTCAAACAAAACTGACTGAATTTTGATGAACAAAACTGACTGAATTTGGATGATATTAACTAAATAATTCAGATGAAATTCAATTTTTGGGGATTTATAACTTTTCAAAATTTTACATATTGAACATAGATTGGTACAGTTGGGGAAAATTTGTATTTAAAACTTTTAGTGTACTAATTTGTGAGAATTATAAAGAAATCCCTCAGAACATGAATAAAATAATACTTGATTTCCTTTTTGCTCTAAAATTGTCAAAATAAATCTCTCAAATTGTCAAATGTAAATATTTTATGCCTATTTAATCTGACTAAAATCGAGTTTAAGAAAGAAAACTGAAATATGAAATTTTGAATTGATGGGATGGTCCCTTACTTGCTTCCGGTGAGTAAATAAGTTTATTGATCTCCACATGGTCATATGTAGGGTAACTGCTTTTATTGTAATAAATGTATTATTTTAGAAATTGTTTCTTTTTTTATCAATGCTTTTAATTTATTTTTTTGTTTGAAGATTTCGAATTCTGCAATTGGCTGTACATTGGTTGAAGGAAGCTGCCCAGAATACTTCTCATCACGATTCTCCTGTCAGCAATCACCAAATAGCATCTACTGAGCTTCTTATGTGGAACTGTTGGCTACAATCTGATAAAGAACTTATAGTAATTTATTTATTTATTACTCATCAATTTTTATGACCTATTTTATGTTCATTGTTTAGACTTTAAGTTTGATTGGTTAATCAGCTTTCAGATGAAGATACTAGTCCACTACTTTTGTATGTTACTAAAGAAAAAGTCTTGGAACTTTCTGGTGTTGCTGACTTGCAAGCAATAGGTATTCTTGAAACAGAGGAAGAGAAACACAAAGTTCACACTCTAATTGGAAAATTGCTTGACTTGGGTAATCTTGCATGTGCTTGGAGGGTAGAAAAAATCTATGGTCTCCAAAATCAGGTTGGTGTAATATGTTGAAAAAGTTTTTGTGGCAATTTTAATTCACTATACTAATTAAAGAATCAAAATCTTTTTAGGATTTAAGAATAATCTTATTATGCCTTCAATTGGCAGAAGGCACTGTATCGCCTTATGAATTGACAGCAGAGCAGAGGTTTCTTTTCAGCGAAGTGCCTCGTACTCTAAGTCATCGACGACGAGCACTTCTCTCTTCTGTTTCCTCTTGTAAGTATTGCCAACTGTGGGATTACCAAACTTGGTAGAGGCATAGTGCCTGTGTTTCAAAATATGAAAGTTCATTGTTATCCATTCTGCCAACCTTGACTTGGAATTTGGAGTATTGGCATGAATGTGTCACTATGAATTCTATATACATTATTACAATTTATGTGCTGTTTAATGTGTAAAATTAAAGAAAAAATTCTTCAGAATTTAAGAACAAATGAAATTATGTTTTCACTAATACTTTTGTTTACTTTTTGTTCAGAAGCTGGTCGGGAGCATGCAGGGGACCCTTCCCCCATATTGATAACTTGGTTGTGGCTAGATTTATTTTCAAATTACTTACAAATTTAGTTGGGAATGTAGAAAATTGCAATTGAAATCCTGCTTAATAACATATCATTAAATAACTTAATTAATTCAGGTTAAATGTTTCTTTGTGCATATTGTTAATTGTCAGTGAATTGAGAAACTTTTAGTGTTAAGTGATTTTTTTGTTTTAGTGTCGCATAGTCCTGGTTCAACAAGTCTTCTTCAAGATTATGTGGAAATACCATCAAGAGACCGACAAGATACTTTATCTGCTTTGGAAAAGTTTTGTGCTCGTCTGAAACATGGCATTAAAATTGGAAATCGTGTCACAATGTGTTATAGAGTTGCCATGAATTTGGATTTAAATTATTTGGTGAGTTAACAGCTTTTATGTGATTCATGCAAACTTTCATTGGCTGTAATGTATCTACATTTTAAGGATATTTTGATGCTTCGTGAACCTCTTGGCCTCCTGAGGACTGCTGTAAGTGATGATTGTCCCAATAAATTCATTGTTGCTAGTGATATCATTAATGCAGCTCAGATTAGCAGTAATGACATAGCTGAATTTATGGCTGCTGAGATTCTGGAAGCTGTTTCTAAAAGTAAACTAAAAGGTACTGTATATTTGTTTTTATGTTAATTTTAGTTATTAATTTTATTACATTCATTAATGTACTAGCTGATTTTCCCAGCATTAACGATAACATATAAAAGAGAATTAATTCTTACTTTGTGTAATGTGTATACAAATACACATATTAATGTCTAAATGTATTTTTATATCAAATATATGTGACTGTAATTGTTATTGTTATATTTCAAAGATAATTTTTACAATGTGCATACAAATACCTACCGTTACAATCTTTCACATTTCCTTTTATGGCAATGTAAAAGCATGCTTTCATGAGAAGCCCTTTAATTTGTGTTAGTGAGTGCTGGGTAAAAATGAAAATAGCTTATGGTTTCTTCTGGGTGTTTTCACACAATTTACAGGTGCATGAGGTTGTTGTTTCTAGACACAAGCTTAGATAAAGCAATTAATTGCTGAGGTTGCTGACTGAGCAGTCAAAAATTAAACATCTTTCTTCTCACAAACGCATTGATCATTCTCAAATAAACAAATAAAAAGTTTGTGAAATGTACTTGCATCATACATGAATGTAATGAATGAATGAATTCGTTTTCCTTCTTATGGCCAAAACCGAAGTCCATAACTTTTGATTTTGATTGTTAGTATACTTGTGCTTTCGATGCCTCAGAACACAAAAATAAGAGTTATGGACTTGAGGAAGCAGACAGCCGAGTCTTATTTATTCTACACATATAATGAGATTTCTGAGTGGAAGATATGACTCATTTTACAGATAAATTTTAGGTACAGAGAGTGCATAACTTAGTACCCATAGCTACCACCCCCACTTCTGGCAGATATAACAGCAGTAATCTGACTGGGTTCTGGGACAAATTGAGCTTCAATGACAGACACATACGTCATTCCATTTGACTTCAACTGCAAGTCAGAGATAATCCTCATGGTGACTGGCGACAAGTGGTTTGCTTGTTTCTTGAGAGCCCATGACCCTATGTTGTTAATTGGTGACATCTATTTATGTGTTGGCCAAGCTTTTTATGCCAGTCAAGCACCTTTTGGATCATGGGAACATGTAGTTGTGTATTGTTGTACTGGAAGGTAGTGGACTCATTGAACATGGGGCACAGACAAGGAAGAGTCTTGACATATTATAAATCTAATGGTGACCAGGGCTGGTCTGAGGCCCATGCGACTGACACCAAAGAGGTGCAGCAAAAACTGCCAGCAAAATCTGTCTTGTAAATGCTATTTGTATCTAAATCTTATGTCTTGTGAATGTTATTTGTCAATTATCTTAAAAGAAGAGAAAGAGTCTCTGTCATTCTTCTCATGCAATGTGCAATTTGCTACTGAAAAAAAGTCATAAGCTACAATGAGCTCACTCTGTTTTAAATTTTCGCCTTCTTAAGGTCCAGTTTTACAAACTGAATTTGGAACTACAAGATCTTGACAAGTTATTTGCCTATTACAGAGTATGCTGTATTTATAACATAGGTTTCTCTAGAGATTCAATATCCCAATGGTCAGACCTTCAACCTTAGTAATGAATCTAGTCATTGTCAAACTCTGAAATTTTAAAAAATTATACAGAACACTTGAATATTTAACAAGAACTGGTCACACAATATTTGTCTGTGATACTTTCTGAAAGGTTAGGGCAAATCATTGATGTTCAAAACCAGCTTCTCATTAAAGGTAAAACCTAACTCAGGTGTGGAGTATTGATGTGAGTTGTTTGAATCGTGCAGTTTCTCAGTACTCAAGAAATTTCATGGTACAAATGATGTAATTTTCAAAGAAAAAAAAAGAGAACGTTTTGAAGCTGATTGATCATGTTTCTAGATTAGATATCACTTCATAAGAAAGACGTCATTATTTGAAATAAGAAATGCAGAATGAGTTAATTTCCTAACTTTTGTGTTTAGCCAATGAACCAATGCTATGAACTGCAGAGCGCTGCAGGTTTTTTTTCTATCATCAACTGTACACCTGATATAAGCTGTAAGGAGCAAAAATGGCAATTGATGTTCATTTTGTTCTTGCGGTGTTAGGAGAAGGAATAGTTGTGAGAAAACACTTTCTTGGATTTGTTGAGATTTCTCGAAAATATACTTGGTCTATGATGTAATACACCTTCACTAGAGGTATTTTGCTTGAAAGTTTTGTACAAACACAGTAAAATAATTTCTCTTTACTGCACTTCCTCCTCATATTAGTGTTTCAAGAAAACTTACTGGAAACTTGAAACACTAATATGAGGAGGAAGTGTAGTAAAGAGAAATTATTTTACTGTGTTCGTACAAAACTTTCAAGCAAAATACCTCTAGTGAAGGTGTATCACATCATAGAACCATTTATCAATGTAAATCCACTAAGCTCAGGGAGAATATACTTTTGTAAAAATTAAACTTAAGATATGAGAACAGTAAAATAAATAGATTTAATAACTGATATCTGGTTTAGATTTGAATGTATGTTTTATGATACTAATTGACTTGTATTTTTTAATGTATAGAAAGTAATCATTTCTATTCTTAAACATACTTTATTTAAAGATTTGAAAATATATATATGAGAAAGTGAGTGCAATGTTTTTGCTCCAGTAGCTTCTTCTCATATTCCCCATTCCAGGAAATGATTGATCCAGCAATTAAGATAATTTTATAATTCCTTGCAGGAGAAGTATCTGGCACTATTATGTGGGGTATAGATATTGAAACCAGTTTCCATTTGGTTTTGGATTTATGCAAAGACCAGACTGCTTTGGGAAAGAAGCTTGTAACTCGTGCTTCACAATGTGTTTCCAGTAAGATGTTGGGATTTTATGATGGTAAATTTTGATAAGATTATGTTACTTGTTCTTCTATATACTAAGTCTTCATACTTAATGTTACTTATTGGTTTTTATTTTATAGTCCATGTGATTTGTATTGAGTTGGTTATACATGCTCATAACTGTTTTGTGGCTGCTCTTAACATGGAGGGAATAGGATCTGTGTTGCAAGAATGTCAGATGATCACCAATAGACTTAAAAGGAAAGAAGAATGGGCTTTAATGGTATATTCAAAAAAGAATACTAACAGACACATTATGTCACTATTGTGTACTGAATATTGTGAAGTAATAACTAATTTTTAAATGTTCAGGTTCGTCTCTTAACAGGTGTTGAACGTTATACAGAAATGCAATATATTTTTAAAATCTTGTATGACAATGAACAATTTGAATATCTTCTTGCAAAAGGTCTTGACAAGGTAAGATTTGAATGGAAAAATTATCAAGTTCAACAGTATTAGTTCTTTAATTTTCCAATTTTGTTCTTGAAAATAGTTTGAGGGGCTGAAAGTGGCCATTGTGGATTATTTGAAGAGACGATGTTCTGAAGACAGAAAATTGTGTGAAATGGTTTCTCTACGTTTTGCTATGTATGAAGAGGTCGCTTCATTCTGGGAGAAAGATGGATTGGCAGAGGAAGAAGCAGTTCTGAAGTTGGTTGTAAAGGATTCAAGAAGTGAAAATCTTTGTCTCCTCCCAAATACAGAAGCTGTGAAGAAACATCTTGTGACAGCTATGGATTGCTTCAAACATGCCGCAGAATTCTTTTTAAAAGTTAGTTCTAGATTTGTGTTCTTTGCTTTATGTTTAACATGTATACTTTAATCATTTTACATCATGGTTTTGTGAAGACTATTATTTTATAGGAATCTTCTTGGTGTTTCTTAGAGCTTTTAGGTTAGGGAATTGATGAACCTTGGTGGATCCGGCAATAGCTAGAAATAGAATTTATGTGTGGACAATCAGCACATTTATGTGCAAGCAAATTGGTCTATATTTTTAAATCTGCCTGCTCAACATACCCAACTTCTCAGATTTATCATGAATATTAATTTTAATTCTCCACAATCTTTGCTATTAATTCAAAATATTTTTAATAATGAAGAAAAATTGCGTGCCAGTCTATTCTATGATCATGCATGACAAAAAGATTTATTTAACTACCTCTTATTTAATTAAAATTTGTTCAAAATATTGTAATTTATTCCTGATTTAATTATTAGGATCAGGAGGAGGATTTAATTATTAGAATCAGAAGAATCTTCCTGGTGATGGTGGTTCAAACAGCAAATATGACCATTTTTAACTCTTTAATGTTTGTGCTTAAGGAAGAGAAATGAAATTTGTTACAATTTTTAGGGAGATCTGATGATTAGAGCAACATGTTTAGTACATCATGCAGAATTGATAGCTTTACAGCGTTTCTTCACTGGTACAGTACAGTCTGGAAGAGGGGCTCCTTTATTGTTGGGATTGAATAAGGAACAAGTTTCTTCCCTTGTTACCAATTTTCTTTCGTAAGTATTTGAAAGTATGTAAATTTCTGAATTTTGTCCAATAACTTAAATAATTAAGTTACGAGTACACTTCTGTCATAGGTTTGAAAAACAACCCCTCATTCTCAAAGTTTCTGAATTAACCCTTTTAAGGCACTGATAAAATTTAACTGGTAACTAGTGTTGACAACACAAGGCTGATATGCTGCTTTTTGTTTGAGTTCAATTTATGTTGTTGTCCTCTTCATCTTTCATGATGACTATTTTGTGTAATGTCATTTATATTAACTATTTAACTTCTTATAAATGATGCACTCAGATGACTTGTCAGTTTTCCTTCTTATTTTGTATTTAAGACCATCTTTTATTTGTTACAGATTTCCTCAAGCACATTTGGTTGTGAGAGCTTATAAGCACCCTGTTGATTGGGCTGCTGCATTGTATCAGCATTGTGTGCTGGATGGTAATGAATCTTATTTTTCATCCTTTGTTTCAAGTATTCCCTTGAATTCTTCATTGGTTGAAGATATAGTGAAAAAGTAAGTGTTATTACAGTTTCTTCTGATGAATATTTGGTTGAAATTAATATTCTCATTTTGATAACATGCTATCGATGAGTTATATGCTACTTTCCTCACATTTGATTGAGAGTTAACATTTATGATATTTTCACATTTATTTTCAAGTTGTTTAATGTCCAAAAAGAAAGCTTAAATTATGAAAAATGAGTACAAGTATTATTCAAAATAAAGAAAACTGCTGTATGTACGAGTAGTTTTCAAAATAAAGAATACTGCTTACTTTTGTTCATAAAATCATATTTTTGATGGATATATATCTTCTTTTTTGTTTTTTGCATATACTTCCTTGATGTAGACCTGGTCCACATTCACCCTTTGAGAAAAAAATGCTCATTTGACAAATATTTTTATATTGATGATAATATTGCTTTTCAGTATAATTACAGTATCGTAACTATCCATTATGAGTTATTTGACCTTATAACCTGTTTTCCCCAGACATGGAACTTACTATTTTAATTTTTAGATTTCAGGTTAACAGAAATGTGACAGCAAACAGTGCAAATATGATGAAAAAGTTTATTGAACGGGTGGATTCCCTTGAATTGAAATATCGTTTAGCTAGTCAGCTTGGATTTCGCGATCTCATTGAAGCATTAATAAATGGATCAGATGATGATGTGGCTTATTTGAAGGATACTGTGTGGCAGTATGGGTATCAAAGGTAGTCTAGTATTTTGTTTTATATTCTTGTAATACATATACCATGATGAGACTTGCAGGACGGTACAGGACAATATTAGCAAATATTTATTTTTGTTGTGGAGGCGTGTACTGAAATGTTCTGTGTTCAATGCTTGACAAACAAAATTGCATGGTCAAGCTACTCTTCTGTGATACTTATGCAATACATCTGGTTGAAATTATTTTTTAATTATATGTACCTTTTGTAAATTAATGGGGATTGTTGTAGTATTTTTATTACTGAAAATAATGATGTAATATATATGAAGAAAGTGTAAGTGCTGATGAATGCTGAAACTCATTTTAGGACATTCATTATTGGTGATTTTTCACATATTATGTAAAAAGTTTGTGCAATTTTTCTCTTTCTAATTCTTTCATACTTTTGAACAAAATGCAAATACTGTTAACAACTTATTATATTTTTCCCACTCTTCAATTTAACCCCAAAATTGGGAAGCAACCCTCTGCATGAAAATTCATTAACACTGGAATACATGGATGTTATTAAGAATAAATTCTGTTATTTATGCCCATTATATATTCAAGACGACAACTCCAATATCAAGTTAAATAGTAGTGAAATAATAAAACAAAAAATGTAAGTTATAACTTATTTATTTATCTTTATTCCGAATAAACTTGATATCACATATTTATATTTTAAAAAGAATTCTGATCAGTAAAATCTTGATGTTGTCATGTTTTATTGTAAACTGAAATACGACCCAAACTGAACACGAACATCAAGGAAAATTTGCAGTAAAGTATGATGCATAAGCATATATACCGACAGCGGTTGTGTAGTGGTGACGATGCCACTGAGCGTTAGAATGCGGGTTCAAATCCTGCTCAGCCGAACTAGGTGAGGTTTTCAGCTGGGGTTTCCCTCACCTACTCCAGACTAATGTTGGTTTGGTACCATAATTCCCCGACAACCCAACAACCCTCCTTGCCAATTTCCTTACCCAAGCCCAACAGTTATGTGGAAGAGCAAGCCTCATGGCCTGAACCTTGCCAAAAGGCATAAAATAAATGATAAAAAGGCCAACTTATAGGAAATGAAATTCATATCAAAATGAAGAAAATGCCAAACCACCCACTGAGAAAATAAATGTAACATGATGAAGAAGAAAACAACAAATTATCAGATCGAAAGATAAGCAAATGATGAGACAGTACCATGTAGATATAGATATAGTGCCATAGACAATAATGTCATGGTTTATAGAACACCATAAATTTCACCTGTGCACCCTCCTCAGATAACCCATTTTCTGTCATGGCTGTTTTTCAACACAGCTAAACGTCAGTGTATGTATGGCCTACATTGTTACTGAATAGAAGTGGATTTCTTAAAGATATGCGTTGGATGTATTTGTACTCTGCTTGTTACCAGAGGAATAACACTACAGGAGTGATGCATTAAAAGGTTTAAAACCTTTGGAGACATGGTTAAATAAAAAATATATCAATTTGAGTTATGAATTTATCTTTCAATTGCAATTTTTGGACTATATCTTCAAAAACTAGTTAAGTTAGAAAAATATGATTCAGTGTAATATAAATTCATTTTGCTGTTGTGCCTTCCTCTGAGTAAATATGTTACGCTTCATCATCTTATTAGTAGGAGGCTGGAACTGTGGAACAATTGTTTGCCTTGAATTGTTTTGTTGTGTATGAACTTTTGATATTCTTCGGTATTCAATGATGAATCTTATAGTAAAGTAATAAACAAATTCAATTCCACTGACAAGACTGAAACCAATGAATAAGCTCAAGAGACCACCAAATGAACCTGAAATAAAGTACATCTGTAATACAAGTACTCAATGTTTTGCATTACATAAGACATTAAATACAATTTTTATTTCATGAATTGATAAGAATTCCTTATGTAAATCAATCTACTGCTAAACACTTCTAACATACAACCGAACTACCAATTTACTCTGATACTATTTGCAAAGAAAAGTGGTGGCTGACAGCTTAGAACACTTTCCCAAATTCTGACGGTCCCTCCATGCCTAATGAACACATCGTTTAGCCTCTCCTAGGTTAAGCTCTTAATCCCTAACTCTGCCACTTTCTTTGCAAATGGTATACTTCACTGCAGGAGAGCATGCAGATTCAACTGAACGAAGTGACATTTACAGCATATTTTTCATCACTAATTCCAGACATACATCTATTTGGTACCAATAATGCAACCTCTCTCCTACCCAATTCCTTCACCTAAAGTATGGTTAGGTGGAAGAGCAGTCCACATGGCCTGAACTTAGCTATAAGTCAGTTAGTCAATCTGAAGCAAAAAATATGATGTGTATCAAAAAGTTACATACCTAAGAGGGAATACCAACTATAGAGAATAGTTCTTCTGTATCGGTTGATCATGAAATTTCCAAAAAAAACATGGAATACTGCATGATCTTTTACATTCAAATTCCCACTGAAACAGAAACAATGGAATTAACAATTCTATATGGTTTAAAAACTTCAGGAGGATCAATTCTGAAGCCAATTGAAGCATGAAGCCAATAAGTATTGTCTAGTTTGACCATTTAAGTGCTTAAAATTACTTAAAAATTTGTGCCGTGGCCATGGTAACCAGAACCATGGGCGCATAACTTTTTAAAACGAAAAACACGAATAATTTCTCAAAAAGCTGATACCAATGCGTATTCTGTTTATTTAACTCTCCTACTGTTCGTTAACCAAAAATTTATTGTGAGCTAGGCTTGTTTAAATTTCCTGCTGGACGCCGCTGTCGTAGACGCCTAAAATTGGCAGGGCACAGAGGTCTGATATTTTTTACTTTCAAGTATGCCGATAAAATGTACCAGGAATAACTAATAAAATATGCGTAAAAAGATGTATCCACAATTACTTATCCTTATCTTCAATTATTAACAATTAATTATGTTCTTGTGGAAAACTGTCCCCAAAAAAAAAAAAAAAAAAATTTTTTTGTGGGGGGAGGTAGGGATTTCTGAAGACATTTGTAGAATTTCAACAAATCTGTGAATGATGACTTATCACGAATCACGACGAAAATGAATTACAGAATGCGCAGCGGAGGTGGAAGCAGGGAAACAATACTGCAGCTGCTTGTAACTGTACCAGTCCGTGCGCTCGGCCGCACGGTGTGTTCGCGTCTATACACCGTAATGCCCCTCTCCTTATTTCAATGCCCGTCCGGGTCTCGAAAACAGTAGAGTATACTTCATGGTCTTGTGTGTATTGAATAATACCTCAATGTAATTACTTCCACTCTACAAAGCCCGATTGGGCGTTCGCCCGGACAATGTGTTTCCGGTCTTAACTTCGCTAGATCTCCACTCTTTGTAAAGATATGTGTGTGGAAGGTTGCGATGTTTGCTCCTTTCTAGCGTACGCACACTTATCATTGTACGTTAAAGAAGTAGTTTTAACAGATGACCAAGTGATAGCTACTATTCGCCGGTGTCTGGCGTCAGGTGGACTACAACTTGTGGAGCATAGAACGGAGGCAGTCAGTGCAAGTCGAAAGACATGTGAGATGATGATTATTCTCTGTGTTGGAGGCTATGAAATCTCGTCACATTATTCCGTAAAATACCTGGGGATACATACTGATGAGAGGCTGCATCTTGATGAACAATTGTGCAATGACAGTGTGTGCGAGGTGTCCCGGGTGGCTAACGCACTGGCTCGTATAATGCTGAACATTGGAGGCCAAAGACAAGACTGGCGGAAACTATTGTTATGTGGACGTCTCTAGGCTACTCTTATGCCGCTCCAATTTGGTGGAGCTCTTTAGCGATCAAATGCTAAAATAGCCTTCCGGAAGTGGGTCATTTATGCCTTACCATTGCATCGTATGATGCAGCATTGCTGTTTACTACTAACGGGGGAGAATCTATCAGACGAAAAAGTTTGTTTCTCAGCTATTCATTACAGAAGAGGAGCGCAAGACATGTGAGCTTTGGCATGTCAAGTCTTCAGCTAACGGACGACTAACGTATCATCTTGTGCCTTCCATAGAAGTGTGAATAGAAAGCACGGTGTGAAGTTGATTTTTAACATCACCCAATTTCTAACGGCACGGGTGCCTTAAAGCGCATGAGTGTCGTTTAAAGTTAATTGATCCTTCTTGTTCAACTTACTCAACGAAAGTCGAGAAAACCTAACATTTTTTCTTTCATTGCCCTCGTTTTCGTGAAGATGGAAACTGACTGTCTGAAAGTCGAAGAACTGAACTAGCATGTTGAATTAGATTGATATGTCTGCTGCTAATAATGTTGCAAGTGAAAACGATGCATTCAGTAGACATTAATGTTTTAGTCATCTGACGAAGTCTCACACATTAGACGAAACGACGTTTTTTATGTACGTGTTTTAATATTGTGTACATTGTTAAAGTTTTTTTATAATTTTTAATTTTTGACAAGTGTTGCTGGTATGCACATGTAAGAAGGGGAGAAGAATAAATTGCTTGCAGCATTGTTGTAGACTAGATATATTAGCCGCTGTATCGAAGAGCTGCGTTTGCTGTAGAAAGGTGAACGTCCGATGAACCTAATCAGTGGTAGGTTATAGTTCTCATCCCCAACCCCCCGAGGAGCGTGGAGGTAGCGTTCTCGCTCCCAACGCAAAGCTGAGAGGTAGAGCGCGAGAGGTTCGGTTCCCCGCTCTATCCAACCAGGTAAGGTTGGAAGCTCACCCATTCCAAACCAATGTTGGTTTAGCGCCTTAAACCTCTGCCTTACAGGACGCGGTCTGTCGCGGCGGGCAGCGATCGCGCGGTTTGTCGCAGCTGTCGGCGATATCTGAGTGAGCGATCTAGTGTTGGGATAGCTTTCCGTAGAGCAGGTTCACAGTAGTGTTTTGCACGGATAACGTGTTTTGCAGGTTTTTCTTGGAAAATGAGTAGTTCTGACAAGGAGCAACTCTTGCTTCTTTTAGCACTACAGTGTACCAGAAAAAAAGACGATTGAGTTCACCCGATTAATGATCAAAGCGAAATCACATATACTATGCAAGCGCTGTTACAAACAAATGCCACCAATCGAAGATCAACCAATGCTGCAATCCAAGTCCGCGAAACTTTTACTGGTTATTTTGCCATAACTTCAATAAGGTATTGTTTATAATCCTTTTTGAGGTACCTTATATAAATAATAACTACCTAATAAAATCATTTTGTGAAATAAAATTATGAAACGTGAAATGATATTGTGAAATAAAAACATGTCCGTTCTTACTAGTAATGTTAAGCTCTTCTGCAATCACGATCCATGTTTCTACCTTTTTTTATCACCTTTTCTGTACAACTGACGTGAAGTACAAATACGCATACTTCCTCACTTTTTCTATCAACAACAGTTCAGTTTCTTCTCCCATCTTGAACAAACCTCTCAATGAACTGATGTAGACCGCCTGGATCGCGCGATAATTTTATGAATTTGTACAACCGTACCACCTGCCGCCGCGGTCAAGGTCGTGTCGCTGCGACAGAACGCCTTCTGTGTGACGGGGACGATGCAATGTTGCGTCATACAAACGTATCGCCGGATTGCGGCGGGCAGCGATCGCTGCTCGCCGCGTCAGACCGCGTCCTGTGTGGCAGAGGTTTAGGAATCCCTGGCGACCCAACATCTTTTCTTTTTCTAATCCTTCACACAGAAATCTCGTGTTTTGGTAGAAGAGCAGACCTGGTGGCCTGAACCTCGTAAAATGAGACATGAAATAATTTAAAAATCAAATTAATGACGGTAGTTCCGTGAAGATGCGGTGACATAATGAGAATGTTGTAGTGGGTCACAATCAACTACAACCCATACATAACTGTGTACGTCTGTTATCTGACTTTTCACCTAGGCCAGCGTACTGCCTCACTCGATTAGTACCCTCACCCGCCTATGGCTACTGTCGAATGGTAGCGATTCCTTGCCGTTGCCACTACATATATAGCTTTCCACGTTCGACGGCTCTACTGCATATTATTTTCGATCTTAAATTTAACTATTATGTATTTTATCTTGAGTGTTATAACATAGAGGTGAAAGGGTTTTTTCACTCCCGTCATGTGTGAAGTCGCCACTAGCCATATGTTATGAGTTATGATTTGTACTGTGTATGATTACTTCTGCCTCTAATATGTTTCAATGACGTATGGGATTTAAGTTCCATTTATTGTAAAGTGTTTCATTCTTGCACAATTGTACTCACATGAATAATGTTGTGGTTAACTTTAATCGAGATGAGCAGAAAACAAAAAGCCACCTGCGCATCAACCGACAGACTCTCTTCCCTCTTCTCGCCTGACTTCGATGGCTCATCATAATTTTCATCTGCTAATTGTATAAGCTATATTGTCCTATAAATAATGAAGAAGAGAATCTGTACAATTTATGGCTTTCCATTGGACATGAAAATCTATTTTCTTTCCTCTGGCGATTTTCCATGATCTCACGATGTTACTGACGATATCGGACGCATAACTTATTAAATCTGTGGGTGCTTGAGTGCAGTATGCATTACTTACCGAAATAATTTCTTGGGGTCACTGTATGTCATATTAGCGAGCTCTCCAACATAATCTTCAGCCGGGTAATAGTTGTTCTCACAGTCTGGGAGACAATGGCATGGGTATTGGAAAGGTTGTTTTCTGAGATTTTCCCAGGTATCTTCAGAGCCCGGTTGCATCGTTTCGAAAAGATCTGTGGAATTCAACAATCATGGACAATTTTTTAATGGCTTAGAAGTTTGTGTTCAATATTTCATTAAATTCCACAAGATCTCTAAATTTTTGGGAAAATATAAAAGGCCATGTTCCGAAGTTTGACAAAGATTGAAAAGTGTTCTTTATTTTGCACGAGTATTCACGCAGAAGGCAACCACTAATGAAATGTAAAATGGAGAAATATGAATACTGCTGGAGTTAGATTGATTTCATTGAATCATTCAGTGTATCTAATGGATAAAATAATCCAAATTGATAGAGTATCGTAACACCTATCGGATAAATATGGGATTTATGAAAGTTTCAAACGATGAATGACGAAATAAATATGCCTTTCAGTTTGGTCCGAGGGGACGGAGGATTTTAGAGCCTGAAAGAAATACTGTATGAAACCTTAAGTCGCTCCTTGCTCATTGCTGCATCTTTGTTTACTCACTCCTGTTAGCTGCGAGGCACAGCGAGTCGCGATATTCGCAGACGCGGGGCTTTCCGTCAGTAGGGAAGTAGAATGGCGTGCAGTCACAAAGAGCGACACTGGCGTTGCGCCGGCACTCCATCACACAGTTGTTGTAGGAGTAGCGGTTCATAAGGGCAAGTGAACTCTCATCGGGGAAGAGGCAGCCCCGCCAACTGCGTTGCTGCACGGGGATCCTGTTAAAATAAAAGGTTCTCTTGGCACATCCCAGACCCCTGACACCCAAGGAGGTGGTTCAGACATGCCATTTTAGCTCTCAGGCAATCCTAGTCCCAATACCGCCAGGACCGGGGAAGCTTGCCCCCAGGTCCTCAGAAATGGAGTCCTTAGAGGACTCTAATGATTTTAGATGACTTACACTTTGAATGCCAATTAAGTTGTCACCGGAAAATGATATCTAATTTGTGTTCGTTTCAGAGGAAGGTCCCCTACAAGAATAACTTATTATTAACAGTCAATTACAGTAGCTGAAGGAAGTTTAGATGTGGTTTTGTGGAATATCTATCTCACATTTATATTTTCTGACTCAAGTATGATATATAATTATTCAAATATTGGTGTAAATTAATTTTATTGATGTACACTGTGTGTCAACATTAGCAGTGCAGTAACTTCATCGCTTCATAACATCTATGTTATAAAACGTATCAAATGAAATTTGGGGCGAGGAATCTCCCATAAATTATCAAGATACTCCATCTCTGGAAAATGGCTGTGCCACCCCTTTCACGCTGGGACACCCTTGTTATAATTATATAACAGTGACTAGTCCAGCGATTAGGAGTGATCAAGGTGATTAACACAAATAAGACACGCACGCTCCTTCCAGCTCGGGTGTTTAATGAATACTGCCGGAAACAGGAAACAGTACAATCAGTACATAAAAAGATATAGATACAAGGATTACATATTGCCAACCTAAATCCAACACACTCCCTTAATCTTGACATCTAAATCACACCCATGGCTTTAATACAACTCAGATGATTCATACTAGTTACCGTTTAATAAGTACATTTGCAGGCATTTCTATGGTAGATTTATGACACAATACTATCACTTCATTTTTACATAGCACCCGAACATAATGAAACCTAACATCAGTATGTTTAGTTCTAGCATAAAATCCCTTATTTTTAGTCATCCCTCTAATTATCATTATACATTAACATAGCACCAGATCGTCCACACGGCTCAAACAGAAATCACCTTAGGAACACTGCTTCATTAGAGGCATAAGTTATACTAATATACTCTGCTTCAGTACTAGACAATGCAGTTATCGCTTGCTTCCTACTCTCCCAACTTATTGCTCCTTGACAAAAATTAAAAACATCCAGAAACTGATATTCTTTGTTTAAGATCATTACCAAAAGAAGCATCACAATATCCATCATCATGATCTCACTTTGAGTAATTTTACTTATGGTCCCTTTTAAATACTTAAAGTCTTCTGTACAGCATTCCAATGCTCTTTCCCATGAGAATTGCTGAATTGACTCAAGTAATTTACAGCATATGCAATATCTGGCCTAGTATACTAGGATAAATACGGTAAACCTCGAATTGCCTATTGATATGGCACATCAATGGTACAATCTTTACTCTTAGTTAACGACAAACCGCACTCTATGGAAGTCTTTATACTCACACATTCCAGCATACCAAACTTTGACAATATCTCACAATATTTCTTTATTTCCCATGTGGGCTGAATATAGCCTTACACGCTTACAGGATGTTACAATTAACGCAGCAATGCTGAAAACTGTGAGCTCGTCACTGATATCATTTTTGATAATTTGCACATAGCACCCCGTATCCTTGGGGTGTATACGGGCTGATTTGAACTTTGGAGTCTTCGAAAATGTCACTACTACTTTCAACGATCCCCAAAACTATGAACTCAAAACTAATATAAGTCATTTTCTATTATTTTTACATGTCATCTCTTAACCAAACGTAGTGTTCCTTAAACAAACCTCATAGGGGTGATCATGGACTTATGCTGAATTGAGAGTGTGACTCTTTTCTTCTACGACCGCAAAACGGATGTATTCAGCACCAAATATCGGACGTTATCGATAATTTTAACCTGTCACTCGTACCCCAGGGATGCTAGGGGTTTAATATCTCCAATTTGGAATAATTATGAACTTACGAAGCATTGCGAGCGTCCTTATCTATCTCAACGGCACCGATAACTATGGTTATAGGATTTTTCCATTATTCTTACATGTCACTTTTCCCACCCCTTCCCAAAGGGTTCCAGGAATGTCTTACCCCCACATCGCTTATTGTAAGATAGGTAGTCATCTGTGTATTAAGTTTGTTTGAAATTGTTCCAGACAGTCAAGAGTTATGGTAAAATACATACATTTCACCCTCTTAGGGGCGGAGTTTCGTCCTTCGTCTACATCCTAAAAGGAAACTGTTAATTATATCAATAATTATATATATAGTTAGTAACAATTTTTAAAATGGAGTAGGGAGTAATACCAAATTAACTTACATATCCCTCACAGCCGCTTCCACTGGAAATCTGTATATCTCCTTCACTAAGGATTTAAAAACTAAAAGGTCGGGGTTCAGCCCATTTTTATTGTCTGAAATACGCACAACTCCTTACTAAAGGATACGCAACTCTTATAAAATTGGTTTAATTATTTATTACATAAAAATTAAACTTCATTATTATACACTTACACTGCCCATGCAAACATTTCCCCTGCAATAATAAAATCACTATAATATTTGCTTTACTTTCCCTTCAAGCAACAACAAGACTAGTTGATAAACTATTCCAGCCAGTAGTCAATTTAAAAATTGTACATTTGAAGTAACCAATAATCTGCAATAACAATTTGTCCTTGATGATTTTGTTAATGAACATTTGTAAGCGTCACAAGAGTCTTTGGCGTCGTCACACTCACTTAGTTAAATTCACCGGCACGAACGATGCACTGGACGCAATTTACCTTATTGTTTTTATTTAAAGCTGGATCACCAGTTACCAAAACGAAGTATGCGCGGCTAGTTCCTTAAGGAGTATTAACCTTCAGTTACCACCAGGCCATTCACCACTCCGCCCCGCAGGTACCGTTCGCCCATTTACATGTACCGGAACCAGATGACCCTCCGCGTAGCGTAGGAGATACCATTTTCGTCATTAAACTGCTCAACTTGACGCAGACTTCATGACTTAATGGCGTTAGTAATAGTTCCTGGCTATTTACTTCTTGATAAAAATGATTAAGCCTTACTCAAGATAACTTTCACAGAAGATCAGACGACACTCGAACCGACTGATTAAAAGTTGCGGATAACTTGCTCGAACTCTAATTGACGTAGTTCGTAGCACACCGACTGCAGTAAACTCATAAATGATCAACTAATGATCTCCGGGTCACAGCAAATAAAACTCCAAGTCTGTTTCTCACAAAAGTCTAAGTCAGTCTGCTGACTTATAATAATGAACGATCAGTAATCACCGAACATGATCACAATAATAAACTAGAATTAATAACTTGTAATACTCTTACAAGAACCATAACGAAAATCGTAATAAACAAAATCAACACTCAACATCAACAATTCCACAATCCTCTAATCATAATGAATGAATAAAAATGAATCGCGGAGCGACATTGCTCTCCGCTTAAGTAAGCATTTCCCCACTTAGCGGTCCAAAAACTTTGAGAGAAGGCTCCTCCTGTTCTTACGTCATTTGTTTTCTAAGGCCAATAATCACTTATTTTTACTCCACGTGGAGTGTCTTGGAATGGTTATTTTTCTATGACGTATTTCCCTTCAGGAGTAATAGCAATGTTTGATTATTATTATTATAACACTTCCTTGTCTCCGAACTCTATTGTTTTCCTTCCGAGCCTCTTCTGTAACACTTCGCAAACTCGTGACCCTCATCTTTTCAAAAGGCGATATTTAATTTTGGAAAGCTAACTTCATTCTCTTTCGTTCTTGTCAACGACACTTTATTTTAATGCGTCAGTCACATATTACTAACACTTCTTTTCATTCCAAACCCCAGAACTTCTACGCAGTTGTTTCTGGCCCTCCATTATTTTCACCTTCCGTCACTTTTTTTATTGTTGACCTGTGAGCTTCGTGGCTCGACAGTCAAACCTTGATCCTTCACCCCCTCCTTTCGTCCCTACGAGCTCCGTCGCTCATCAGTCTTGCTAATGGAATTTTTCGTCTGACGAGAAGTGCTCTACAACGGACCCTCATTCTTTCCGTGGACAACTCTCCCTATTTTTTCTATAACTCTGCACGTGTTTCCGGATCACCAATAATTGTCCAAACCTTGCTCCCGAATTTCTACTGTAATTTTCCATTTGTCCCTTCAGTGTACATTTCGACAACGTACCTGGTCAATTATTTTATATAAATTGAGATAAACCTTACTATCTCAATCATACACGAGTCCGGAGAGTAAATTAGCTTATTGTCCTCTACGTGGTCATACGCAGTTTGTACTGCTTTCTTGACAATACATTTATTTATTTAATGAAAAACTATTTAAGTTAAACATGTGAATCAAAACTTCTTAGTACTCCGAATGCCTCTCGGGTCCCTGTTCGGGAGCCATTAATTGAAATGTACTTTCCTACCTGGATCTACTAATATCATAAAGACATCACACCATCTTCAATTAGACACTAAAAGAAATGAATAAATGCTACGTATTTCGAGCATTTTCGCTCGAGTGGTTCTCGCAATGACGCGACTGAACGGAGTATCCGCGGGCTTCGCGGACGATGCGGTCCATTAACAGAGTCCGATACCCCGCATCCAGCCTCCCCAACTCATACTTTCAGTCTACGCAAAGCGCTTTGCCGCTTACAACATTGCTTCGTCTGTTCTCTCGCCGTCACTCTGCGCTGCTCGCTACTACTATGACTACTGCTGCCACTGCTACCACTATTATTACTACTGTTCTGCCGCACACGCTTCACACAAGTCACCTCCACCAGTAGACGGGGGATGACGTTGCCGATGTCTCATTGGGTATGTAATTCCGACTAGTCGGACGTCCGAACGCGTCCGTAAAACTGTTAGGTGCATTGGGTACAATTTATCAAAACATATTACTCGGGGAGGTAAATATTACTCTCAGTACATATATACTTCGCTCGCGTGAATTCTGTAATATGTCTCCAATTTTCCTCATTGGTATCCACTGAGCATGTTATCCATTAATGTTGAAGATTTGATAGTATTAGTGTGTACCCTCAATTCCTTATTTTCACTAATGTAATTAAAAACGTTGGTACAAAACACTAATTAAGGGTGAATTTTTGTAAAATCCTTTCTCGGCGGACATTTTCGATATTTTTTTTGTATCATGCTCTTCCCAACCTCTAGGGGTGTCGTGTACTTAATGTGATCTGAAGGGTATATAATGTTCAATAACCATGGACTCGACCCTAATATCGGTCTTTTTACGTTATTTTTACGTCTCGTGTTTTCCGCGCCCAGCTCTAAGAATACAGTGCTCCTATGTAATCTCATCTTGAACAAAACAGCATTGATAGCCGAAACATCTCGGTAACCCTAAAACTATGTATCCGGTTCATTTTTAATTTTTTAAATATTGTAATATTCGTTTTTAACTCCTTTGTATCCATAAACCTATTTTCACTTCCACCCAAGGCGTGCTAGAGGTGTGTTTGTTTCATGAGAGCTTCATCATCTCAGTGACACCGAAAATTGTCGACTCGTCACAGGTATGTTATGTTTGATATTTGTAATGGCATTCTCTTCCCTAGGGGTGTTGAAGTTTATACGGGTTGTTTGGTGAACTTTGACGTCTTCGAGAATGTCTACTAATTTCAGCGGCCTCGAAAACTACGATCTCAGCATCAATTGTTGTAACATTTCACTCCGTCTCACCCCCATCACAAAGGGTGTTTATTCCTTAAAGCGGGTGACCATGTACTTATGTGGCAGTGAGGGTGTCGCTTCACTTCAGCGGTCCCAAAAATGATTTATTCAACACCAATATCGATCGTTTTTTTATTATTTTTACCTGTCTCTCATTCCCACCTCTACCCCCAAGGTGCTAGGGATATATCAACTCTAATGTGACTGATTGTATTCTCCTTTTAAAAGTAACATTAAAATGGCACATCTACAAACATGTAATTGGATTTACACCATTGGCAAACTTATGTTTCTGGTGCTTCATTGAAATATATAAGTAATGTGCAAAAAAAAAAACATTAAATAAAAAATTATATGATAGTGTAATTACTGTACTAATTACTGTCTCTTATCAGAGTAAATAGTACTAATTACTGTCTCTTATCAGAGATTTGAAAGTAAAATAAATATTAAGAATATTATGTTACTTTACCTCTGCTTCATCCATGTTAAATAATATTCAAGGTTCTTGAAATAGTGAACAAATGTGTTAAATAATATTCAAGGTTCTTAAAATAGTAAACAAATATGTAAATGTAGCAGACAGAAATTATTTTACGGCGTCTCTACCAAACTATCAAGCGAAATACCGCTAATGTGGATATAATGTATACTAATTGTACTTTACGTACAGAAAACTTAAACAAAATCGTTGGAGCCGTTTTTAAAAATCATTCAAAAATGTACTTTGACCTTCATGTGAAGTATCCTTCGTTGTAAAGCAAAAGCAAAATTAGAGCACGTGCTTCGACAACAAGTAAAATATATCGTAAATATGAAATGTTAGTTAAATTGATTCATCCATTTACTCAGAATCGTTGTGCACAGACGGACAAACGGACGTTGTGTCAAAAACAACTTTTTCGGAATCAGGCGTCTCCAAAACGGATTTTTCCGTAAAAATCTCGTTTTCGAATTTTTTCACTATTACAATACATTCTATATACTACGTATATGAGAAAGTAAAAATAGAGGGGATGAAAGAAGCAGTCCATCTCATTTAAAGTTATGTAAATATTCTGCACAACCTGTTAATGAAGTACGTATGGACAAATGATGTAGAGTTCTATTTGTACGAGCCATCGTACTAAAATGTGTTTTATTGAGCGGTGTAACATTTAGAAGAGGTCACTATCGCTTGCCTTTATCTTAAATACTTAATACCCGACAAAACAAAAGACAATGCAATAATTGACATACTGAGAATTCACGACTTCTTTTCAATTTTACTCGGAAGTCCATCATTGGATGGTATTAATAGGTTGTAGTTAATACGTAGGTTTCACGTTCTGTACTTATTTTGCCAAGTATTCTTAAAATACGTTTCATTACGTACAGCATCATACACTGGACTTGATGGAATCGAAATAACACAAAATCAGGAAATTTAGATTTTTTATGAATTTCGAAATTTAATTAGGTCACACGTAACAAGCCAGAAAAAGTTTAATCGAAATCAAGTTGATATTAAGGAAATTGAATTCGATTTCGCGATACCACATAGATCAATATTATAACCAGTATTTTGGTGTGAATTATGTTATTTGGTGATTTATGCACGAAACCATCTTTTGCAGATATATTGATATTTTTAAACCAACGAAGAAATTTAAAAAATGTGTCATTTTCAACTAAAGAAACAATTAAGTTCAAGAAGACACAAGAGATCTTAACCTGCGCACGCTCTGCGTGGCGTGTGTCACCCATGGACGCACTGCGAAGAAGCACTCCATTCCTACTGGGACCATCCACTTTGAAACGCCCAAATTCGGGTAGTCGTAAGAACCATGCAGAAGGACCTAGGAGAAAAAATGCATATAGAGCAATTTTCATGGCAGTATTTTAAAACACGATCATAATCCTCAGTAATATGGGGTGCACCGACTCAACAGTCTAATTACACATTTTTGGAAGAACAAACCAATAAAGATATGCTACCGAAATCAAGTGTGAAAGTATCAATATGGTTGCAATAGTCTTTATCCTCTATTGTTCCTTTCTTATTGTAGTGAATTTTGTTTTCCTTCTTCTACTTTAACAGAGTTAGGTAGCCTTGTTTGTTAGGGGAATTAGGGGGAATGCACTATTAATTGCAGTATATTAATATTCTAAGCTTTGCATGAATTGTTAACGTTAGTGATATTCAATCCATGATCAGTTTCTACTATATTTTGATATAACTTACGAGGCACGTACTATGTAATCAAATGCCACTTTTGAATGGCACCCACTGAAAATTTTTCCTGAAGCGGCCCCTGATACTGACCTTGCATAAGTGGTAGCAGAGGTGTAGCTCGATGTAAAGAGACTGGCGGAGATCTTACCTTTACTCCAAATGAAGCCATTGACGAAGATAAGTACTCTGATTGCTTTGATGACACTAATACTGATAATCCGGTCTCTTGGCCAGCAGAAGTGACTCGTTTGGGAGCTTTGTTTGCCATTTTTGTATTCTGTCGGCTCCAATCCCTAGAATAAAATATGTATGCATTGTGCAAATTATCACAAAATTCAAAGAAGTTCAAACCTTAGATATGTGAACGCTTCCCTCAGATAATTTAAAAATTTAATTTCCAGGTCAAAAATTGTAACTAAACCTCTTTTTTATCTGCTGTTTTCTGTTACCAAAACAACGCATTTTAATAAAATATACTATGCCTAAAATTGCATTTAAACATAATAAGTAATATTTTCACACGCAAATAAAACAGATGATTGTAAAAATGAACTCTCTAGACAATTTAAAAAGTTTTGCAGTAAAATAATTAAGACATTATTATTATTATTATTAAGGCATTATTATTAATTAAGGCATTATTATTAATTAAGGCATTATTATTATTAATATTTATGCTAAATATATAGCTCAAAGAATTCCTCCTGAGCGGGGAAAAATGAAGTAATTATATTGTAGAAAAACAACGCGCAATTATCTCCGCTACTATAACTTCTTGAGGTTCATTATCCTCAATCAATAAGCCTACAGTGTTCATGATCTATCCATCATCGCTATATTCTCATTGTTCAACTGTACATCCAATATCAACACCAGTTTCACCAACTTTCTCCTTTACCAATATTTATGTAATTTCTCTTTCTTGTCTTTGGTTATTGAAAATAATTACAAAACCCGAAAGTCAAAATTACAGGGCGAACCAATTCTAGTAAGTCGTTTATTTGGGCAAATCGTTCAGCAACAACACTGAAGGAAAAGCGTGGTAATCCAGGAGGCTTTCCAAATATTTTCAACGCCAAAAGTCTTCGCCAAGAAATAGTGAAGACCAATAAAAAACTAACCGCAACAGAGAGTTGGGATAAAAGAGATAAAAAAACTCATCTTTTACTATGATTTATTGTCACTTTCTTTTATAGCTTTTTCTAATTCTTGTAATTACTCATGTCTAAAATTTTTACTTTCGAAATTTTTCTTCTGGGAAAGTTCGTGAGGGAGGACAGGACGCCGTTAGAAAGCATTTACCACTTCACTATGAATAACATCTGTTCCCCAAAATCTGTGTCAACCACCATTGTCTTTTGGACTGGGAAAGAGAGAATCCGACTGACAAATACGAACAATTAAATAAAATGCAAACTTAGTTTAATTTTATTGTTGCTATTTTTTGTGCACAATAATAATTTGTATTATTTGCAATATTTTCATATCTTTTTGTACTCAACCTTAGCACGGTTGTGTACATTGTCTCTCTACATATTAGTTCCCAAACCTAAACTGCCAGGTACTCCATAACGCGTGACATGGGCCAGAAATTAAAAGATAGTTCACACTTCTGTGGCAGTTAAGTTCTTTACCCCAACTTTAATTTTTATATCTTCGTTTCCTTGCCTGTACATTTTTTATGAGATACAACGCAAAACTTATTACATTTATATAGGCATTTTTAGGAGAGGAAAAAATTGAAATTTTATTATTCTGCGTTACATATGAATTTTTTTTATTTGATGAATAATGCATTTATATTACGCGAAGCAATGCTCTTGCAGCTAGTTTTATTTTCGTTTGGGTGAAAAAATAAAATGTATTTTGCTGCTTTAATTTTGAAGCAATTTTTTTAATTTATTCAAAATAATGAATGGACTACAGCAGCATAGATCTGTTTTATGTTTTTACTTTTCAAAAATATTTGCCTCATTCCTCAAAAGAAACCCGTATGGCGCATATCGACTCAGAAATCCACCTCATGTTAATGTTGCACAGAACGCCTGTGACCTTTGATTCTCTTAAATACCTTCAAATTTTGGACGTATTAGCTAGCATTCCAACTACGAGATCTCAAACAGAAATTAGCAGAAAACATGACAGAAACTTGATCTTTTACTTATCATGCATATTTTTTGTTTCTTGAAAAGTGAATTTTTGTACAGACCAAATGAATAAAAAGCGTCAGAGAATTTCCAATACGAACGAACTGATAGAGACTATTGTGAAATACTTTTAATTTTCTCGTTGAAATTATAACAAGGAACAGAAAATGTATATAAACATTATAAAAGGTTTAACATCAGCAAACTCTTACGTATACTCAGTATTATTAGATGTGACGATGTTTCTTTGGCTCTTCCATTCCTGTCTGAATGTTGATAGCAATGACTCATTGTGCATTTGTTGAGACAGTGAAACAGTTATTTTCAAGTATTGTTTAGAACGAGCAATTTAGTACTATACGATCACAAATATATCTTTTAACGAAACAAGTAATGACTTCATAAAAAAATGGAGGTTTTTTTTGAATGAATGATGAATTAAGGATAACACTTAGTTGGAAACATTGTAGAACGGTAAAGATAGAGATACACGAGTTTTCTACAACCGGACATAACTATGTCGTATCATGCATTAGGGAACACTTTTTGAGTTGATCTATCCTCAATTGTAGAACAAGCCTTGAGACATAATTTCAAGTTTACGGAATGTTCGTATTTCATAAAAACACTGAAAACGTTCTTTTTGTCATTTCACTCGTAACATTTTTTAAAATTATAAAATACTTTTCTTAAGGGAATTACATCATATACTGCGTTAAAGAACACACTTTGTGTCTCGCCGGTGCGGCAAAAGTTATACTCATTTAAGAATGTCCAGTGCTAACGTGTGCCATATGTATTCTACACGTTTACTTCTACTGTGTTCAAGAAAGAGAGACACGTTGTGGGGTATAATAGATATCTGACAAAAATTCAGATGATTCTTCCTGAAAATGAATTATTCTACTCAGTTCAACAGCTTTGCTTAAGAAACAAAAGGTAAGGAAGAGGGAAAAAAGAATTTTTTCTTTAAATTATTGCTCATAGAAATTTAATGGCCCTTTTCATAATAATAGGAAAGAGTCCCCTCCGTGGCTACGGTGTCAGCGGTCGTCACCAAGTCATCCCGGGTTCAATTCGTAGCTTTTCATTTCCATGCCTCAGTTTAAATAGCTGTGATGTATGAAAAGTTCACCCTCTGCGGCTAACAACCGCCCTCAGCGACTAACAACCGCAGTTGTAATACTCGGATGCAGCAATCTGGATCCTATCTGGACGCCGTTCCTCATATCTCGGTGAAATTCACTATGCGTCTAGTGAGTAAACTCACACAAAAACTGAGCACTCGTCATTCGTGGTCCTTAGCTGGCCGAAACGAGATACATTCATACATAATAGGAAAGAGAAACGAGTTAAAATTTAAGTAATGCGAAAACGCTTCAGCTTCCGTGCTCCACAACAATTGTCTAGAATTTCTTGCCAAACAACCGGTAGATGTTCAAGTTTTTGTTCTGTCCAAAGTATCGCAAACTGGACTGGACGATTACCGTTTCAGGTGAAAATGTTGCTATGAAGAAATTGCTATGTTTGAAGGAAAATGGAAGAAAATGAATACTCTAAGGTATAATTATTAGAAAGTGGATGGCAAACTTCAGTCATTCAAGATATGTTGCGATGCATAAAATCCATATAAATTGACACCCGCCAACAGGAATTAATCATAATATACAGTCAACTTAATATATTTAAAGTTTTTTAAATGTTGTATTGTTGATTTGGAAAAATTATGTTGATATTGAGAATTTCTAAATCTACAGAATATACTAAATATGGCACTCGAATATCACTGGGTTGTTCTAGTTAAAAATAAAACATTATTTTACTGTATATGAAGTGAAGTATTGTTTCGAATGAAGTGAAATAACATTTGTAAATGCCCGATGACATACTGTCGCTCTAAAATCATCTCAAATTCCTTAATACTTAGAATAAAATCAACAAAAATCACTGTGATTCATTGGTCAATTTTTTTTTTAGGAATATGTAAAATCACATTTCCGACCAATGTAAATATACATTTCATCCCTTTGTAACATCTATTTCTTTGCCTAGGTACAACGCAGTGGGTCTTCTACTGAATGCAGTGGTTTCGTAGTCAATGTGGTATGAAGACATATGCATGTCACAAACTACACGGTCAGAGTTTATATATATACATTTCCTGGACATCTGGAGGCTGCGATAGTCATTTAGTTGTGACAGTGGACTAGTTGCAAGTACAGCGATGTGTGCGTGGGATCGTTGAGTAAAATACACTATTCCTTCGTTAGTGAGGAATGTCTGTTCAAATGGAGGTATTTCCACTTTTTAAAAAGTTCGTGTTCCCCTCACTCAATTGTAGTACTTGGATAATGAAGAAAATTACCTTCAACCGTATTCAACAATACTTTGTGATTCCGATGAAAGAAGTGTCAAATGTGTGAATAGCATTTCCTTAATTTTGGATTTATCTTATTTGTGTTGGGAACAAAACACTACATTTCCCTTGACCGATAGAATATAACAAAATACTCTATTTCTAATAAGTATATTTCACCGGAATTTGAATGATTTAATTTCACTTTTTTTCTGTTTCCCGAAAAAACTGTTTATGTTGGAGATAGCTCTATTGAAACAGACACTCCTCAAGTGTGTTGATCTCGTAAAACGTTTGTGTCAAGGATAGCATCGTTCGTTAAATGTCTCTCTCATACGTGTCACACGTGTCCTCGTGTTCAGCGTGGACGACCGAACGCAACAGTTTCAAGGGAGGCAGCAAGGCATCTAGTGAGTTTCGTATGATTTTTAAGCACTATACTCAGAATAATCTATATTTCGATAATAATTTGTACATGTAATTTTTTTGCGTTAAATTACAAACATATTGACATTCTATTAGTATTATAACTCGCAGCTAACTTTTCATCTTATCTAGGAACTTTTGCTGAAATTTTTAAATCCGCCTCTGCCTTAGGGCCCTTGATTGGAATTGATGGGATGGTCCCTTGCTTGCTTCCGGATAGTAAATTAGTTTATTGTCCT
This sequence comes from Laupala kohalensis, assembly GCA_002313205.1. NCBI lineage: Eukaryota > Metazoa > Arthropoda > Insecta > Orthoptera > Trigonidiidae > Laupala > Laupala kohalensis. The sequence continues at coordinate 920,065 of NNCF01125876.1, read as the reverse complement.
CCACGTGGTCATACGCAGTTTGTACTGTTTTTTGACAATAAATTTATTAAATTTATTATTTAGTTATCAAGCAGCATATATATTATTTTTATAATATTAGACCTTAACGGAGGTAGAAATAAGTTTATACGGGTAAACATGCCCAAAGCAATGTTCTTTAACAAATCTAAATTTAAATAAATATATTCGGAAACTCTCTAATTATACATTGGTAGAAATTTGGTAATTGTGGAGCGTTAGCAACATTATCAAAGAATGGTAAATTAAAAGGCGTTTCTATGTTGCTCATTGTTTTATTCTTAGAAAGCTTTTTCGGCTGCATAGCAGCCATGTGTCAGTAACGTACACTGAGTATTGAGGAAAAAAGAGGCACTCGCCAAAACTTTTCCTCAATACTCAGTGTACGTTACTGACGATGGCTGCTATGCAGCCGGAAAAGCTTTCTAAGAATAAAACAATGAGCAACATAGAAACGCCTTTTAATTTATCATTCATTGGTAGAAACATTGGATTGCGATACTTTAGAATTGCATCATCCTCGATACGAATTATACTGATGACAAGTAGGTGGAATAATCTTGCATCTGCATAATTGGTCCAGGATTAGATAGTTATATTGATGCGCCTAACGCCGATCGGCGCGCTATACCGTATTAACAGAGACAGTACTAAATGTTTTTCTTTGTTTTCTAAATTTAGCAATGAGATCAGAAATTGTATGTGTTCGTTAAAAACGAAAACTCATTGAAGGCTGATCATGGAATTTCACATAAGATGATGTAGACTAAAAACAGTAAAATCATTTAAAAAGTGAAGAATAGAAGTATTTAATTAAACAAATTTTACGCAATTTTATTAATAAGGCCTAGGTAGAATTTTAAGTAATCTTGAAAGATCTAATCTTTTTCAAATGATATTTTCTAGTCTAAAATTTGTGGAGGAAAAATAGAAATGAACGCAAATAACTAAATTACAAAAATAATATTTTTTGTCTATACAACATCGTTGTACATAAAAATATTCATTACGATATCACATAGAACTGACAAACACTGAATTCACAAAATTCTTTCTTTGTGAAGCGCAGTTGTTTGATATGCAGTGCATATCAAGCGTTGATCTTATAACGTACCGGACACTATCGGTCTGGACTGCAAGATAGTTGAAGGAGCAACAGTAGCCTTCATAGGTTCGTCGAATGGTGAAGATCTCACCACAAGAGAGTGGTGATCCTTTGAAGCGACATTCTAGCAACAACTCATCGCATGGTGTGGTGAGATTGTACATGAAGCGGCTCAGTGCATCCCCAACCAACTTATTCGCTTCCAACAGCTCCTAGGTAAACACGTGTACAACACAAGTCAAGATGGAAGGATTATCCCTGCAATCATATCTGGCAAGAAGTTGCATGAGTGATCTATAATAACTGTGGGGTAAATATGTGGTGGAATGATCTCCCCCACAAAAAAAGAAAGATTTTTTACATCTTTCATCAAACCAATAATTTGCTCTACATTAGCACAAATTAAAGTATTTTTAATGGAATAAATCATCTTACTATGTTTAAAATTGTAGCTATAACTATTAAAAGCTTGTAATCATTTTATGAATTTATTTGTAAACAATAATATACGAAATATTTTGTATTAAAACAAGATACGAATCATATTTCCTATCTTTTTAATGCAGAAAATGTGTGTTCGTTTTCTCCATCTCCCCTATCATAGCACTAGTCATTTATTAGATCCTATATAGCATCCGAATTCTGATCCACTCTCGGTCTCAATTAAACTGCCTAGTTGCACCAATAATAATTTGAGGAATCCAGAAATCAACGATTCAAGTTAAAGCGATTTTGCCGGTTAGTAGTAGTCAAATCTTTCTTGTTTATATTTAGATTACTTAGAATAATAGTGACTAGAAAAGACAATGAAACCGAAAAGTTATTTATGGGGAAAGCAATAAGAACTGTGAAGTTACTTGACGCCGTTCCATGACATGCCAGTAGTGTGTATGGCTTTACGCAGATGGAAGTGGCGAATGGGACGAAAACCGCTAACAAGAGTTTAAATATCTTTTCTGAACATCTGATTACACCCGTTAAATTTTTTTAAAAAAGTAGGCTTTTTTCGACAGTTAAAAAAATCATGTTTAAAAGAATCTGAAAGTAATTTATGTTCTCAAATAAATTATTTTCACATGAGAGACAAGGATTTCATTGAAATATGATTTAATGATTTAATAATATTGTCTAAATGGTTGATGAGGTATGTTTAAAACGCTAAAATCGATAAAAGCATGTGTAATTGCATCCATTTATACAAAAATTTAGAACATATTTAATACAGATTTAATTCTCTTTGTCAGAACTACCTTAAGATATTTTCCAATATATAAGTTGATAAACCCTCGACCTTGGTTCATATGGTCCCGTTAGCAATCCGCATGAATTACTGGTGAAGTTCATTTGTTGATTCAAACGATGGTTGGTCTCAAGTTAATCTGGACTTGAAAACATTCATTTTTTCCTACGAAATTTATTTTACCAAACAAGTTTTGCTTCATCACATATTTCCCTACTTGTACATCTATTACTTAAGGGTTATGAATCAGATACAAAATGAAACGAGTATGTGTGTATTGACTCCGCACTTGCTAAAATATTTTTAACTTAATTTTTAGTTTGTATTTTTCCCTGGTTTTATTCATTAAGAGCACTGTTTATTACACTATAAAAAACCTTCTTATGTACGAGCAANCTAAAATATTTTTAACTTAATTTTTAGTTTGTATTTTTCCCTGGTTTTATTCATTAAGAGCACTATTTATTACACTATATAAAAAACCTTCTTATGTACGAGCAATCTACAAATATTGATCTAAATCGCTTTATCATATACTCACTGAGTACCCCCTGCTTTGATCGCGTGAGTTTTGTGATGTTTATACAATTATTCTTTCTAAAACCGTTCTTAAGTATGTAAGAGAAAGTCCGAATCGAATTTCGGAAATATTTGTTGTCGATCTTGGACTCCTCCTGGAAAACTCTTGTGCCGAATTTGTTGAAGCTCTTGATCTATCTATCTGTGCGTAACGTGTAGGAAACATTGGCACTCGGAATCTTGTGTATAGCTCTTCCAAATCAAATATTGTTATGGAGATTTTGAAAGTGTTAAATTTAACATCTTAACTGTATTGACTGGAAGTAATCTTTGTAATCTTACCTGCAGACGGCTGGGTTCGTCACCGGAAGGTTCGTGCTCGATTAGCTCCACTAGTCGCTTCATCTCATTCAGTGCTTGTTCTCGCGTCATGTTGTGAGGCATGCGACTAAAAACAATCGTTCTTCACGTGAGCAACAACTACCGTTATTTGATTTATGGAGCTTTCATCTTAAAAGTGACATAACCAAATGAAATTTCGGGCATGTCGGAACTAGAGGAACTGCCGTCAGACGCCTGTAGTCCGATACAATGAGATTCCTTCTCTCAAGCGTACTATTTATTCGCTTGTGGCCAAAAGCTGAGCTGATACTACCCCTTTGGTGTAAAACGATTTTTCAAGTAAAAGTTTCTCTAATGAAATATGTTTAAATGGTTTTGAATTATCAGCTACATAACATTGTTAAAAAACCAATATTCTTAATTGAATAACAAAATATTTATTTAAAAATTTATCCTATAGCCAGTCAATACCGTTTTGATGGATACTTATCAAACTTTGTGAAATTATCTGAAACGGTCTAGGCCAGGGGTCGGCAACCTATGACCCGAGGGTCACCGAGTGACCCATTTGATAATTTCAAATGACCCGCTTTAGTTCCGAAAATAAAGTATAATATAAAAAATAAATTATAAAACATAAACACGAAACAAACATTTTGAGAATAAAAAAACATGAAAATAGATACTAAGAACAACATTTTAATTCGATTACCATGGATCTTATACACATAAGTGTTTATGTATATAAGATCCATGTCGAAAATATCTCTGACCCAAACGTCTCTTTATTACTCACATTTTGGTTGATTTTGACCCGCGGTCAAAAAAGGTTGCCGACCCCTGGTCTAGGCAGTCTAGTCAGCACTCTATTTTTCATTGTGGTTTGTTGATTGAAAATGGGACACGTGACAGATTCGAACTCGGGACACTCACCTTGGCGCGTTGTAGCGCTGCCAACTGCGCCATTTCGTCCGCCTCTAGACCAGTCTCCCTTTTTCATTGAGTATAACATAATTAATCTGTTACCTGGCGATGTGGTTCACCGTAATTTAAGAGATTTATGTACGCTATTTTTAATTATTACCCATTACTAACGAACATAAATTCATTCGTTTTTCGTGAGTTTTTACCCGAAAAAAGTTTATTCATTACGGGTATCGTCAAGGCAGGCCGAGCTGTTTATATGGAGATATGTACTATTTCCTTTTTTTATTGGGGCTTTACGGCTCGCCGACATCGAAGTCATTAGAGCACTATTTTAGTACAGGTAGAGAAAATGCTGTTACGCAGTAGGGAGAGCCAACACGACTCTCAACGTGTGTGGGACTCACCGAATGACTCAACCATACATACTAAAGACCCTCCTGAAGATATGTACAAATAATTATATTACATCTAATATTATTTTCATCAAACCTCGTGTAAATGTGTGAAATGGCTGGTAAGAGAACGATTCAAACACCCTGAAGACGCCGAACCAGTTCAGCAATTATTAATATTTAAACGAATCATTTAAATATATTTTAATTCAAATAAATCTAAACAAAAAGAAGTTTCTCTCTGGTGGTCCGAGAGCTTCACGAACTTTCTCGTTCTAAGGTTGGGTGACTATGCTGAACCATAAACGTACAATTACAAACATATTGACATTCTATTAGTATTATAACTCGCAGCTANTTTTGCTGAAATTTTTGAATCCGCCTCTGCCTTAGGGCCCTTGATCGGAATTGATGGGATGGTCCCTTGCTTGCTTCCGGAGAGTAAATTAGTTTGTTTTTCCCTCCACGTGGTCATACGCAGTTTGTACTGTTTTTTGACAATAAATTTATTTATTTATTTACAGTAAATATCACGCGAAGTACCACCCTAATCTATGATGAGGTCCCAGAGTTGAAAGAAGTCGGTCTCACTACCTCCAGCAAAGAGGACAAAATCATGCTAAATTCGGAAAATATTGTGTGTTATTTGCACAGGTGTGTTATTTGTATCATTTCGGCATCATTTTATGGGAACAAAATGAGTGTTAGTATAATATTATTTACGCGTTTCGCAATAAATTAAAGAAACATTTCGTGTTGACGGAGGCGCTCTCAAATAAGTGACCCACCGCTCTCTTCAGCATTGGTTGGAATTGGCTGTGAGAAGAGGTGCATCAGCCACCAACAAACATGTGCGTCGTTGTCAAAGGTAGTTTGAAAACAGGTTTCATAAAAAAATCCGTTCAATTATCCTTTCATGTAAATTGAAAAGAAAAATTCTGATTACTTTCTCACAAATGTATGTGTAGAAGGACAGGGATGAATACAGACTAATATTTTAGGGAGGGTCATAACAAATGTATATAGTCTTGGACATGGAACATTCCAGAAAAGCACTCCAACCTCGGAAAAATTTTGAACATTTCAAAGAAAATTGTAAGTTTAGGTCATCTAATTGATAATTAAGAAGAATATCTCTACATGCAGAGCTCCCCCATAGCCACCTCATTGTCGAACTGGGTAGGGCACGTTGGGTGTTGCTCAATCGTATCTACAAATATACTGTAGTACAAATTACTGATAAAAATTCGTTCAAATACATCAACCTTTTTCGAAATCTCAAACGCTTTTCTGCGACTAAAAACCACATTGTNTTTGGAGGGGGTCATGACCCCATGACCTACCCCATGTATCCGCACCTGTAGAAGGATGACAATTGGAACTGCAATTTTTAAAAGCGAAATTTTGTTTCAAGTATCCTTAATGGGAATTCCTGATACCGTTATGGGAACTCCTCCTGATACCGAAAAAGGTGTGCTTAGAATACCATCTGTTCATCTGAACAATGCGATTCTAACGAAACGAATAAATTAATTTCATTTATGGTTAGTATTTCGATCAGTATCTGCTTTTTGTCGATTCACGTGTTCTCAGAAGTTTGAATATAGCTGATGCTTGTGGTACACAAATAACTATTCCCCAAGGAGAGAAGTGGACTGCAATATAATAAAAAATAATAAAATGAATGGTTCCGAGAACATATATGACGTAATGAAGTTATTTGCAAGAAAATAATGAGAAATTAAAGATTGCATGAAAACAGTGAGTGAAATTACAGCGAAACATTGACCATGACAAAAATTAATGAAAACTTATTTAGTAAGCTTTATTCTTCGTCAGCTTTAGTCAGCAGTTTAAATTAGCTTTATTCTCCGGCAATTGAAAATTAAACAATTTGTACTGCGATGGGAGTTCCTAATGCAAGCAATACATATGGAGAGAACGGATTTCCCTGTCAATTCCTGGCAATAATTTATATCGGTGTCCTGGAAATGCTCAGCATCCGCAAGCAAATGCAACTGTTATTCGTGACACGGCGAACTCGGCACCGTACAAAAGGTTCAGTTCCACTGAGCACTATCCATATTCCAAACTGTACATTAATTGCATTCGAGTCAATTCACAATGCCGTGTAACATAACGTACCAGACTGGTAGGTGACAATCATGAATGGCAATATTATTCGCCTCAAAGAGTTCTCCAAAAACGTCCGCAACAGTATGTGTCTATCTACTAAGGTCAATCTAAATTATTGAAAATAGAAGGGTAAAAATACTTCAACTTAAGAGAGTAATTTATGTAGGAAAAAAAGAATCCTAATTCAATTGAATGCACTATGTGATTTGTGCATTTAAGAAAGATGAAAACTGCCTTTAAATCGTAAAATTTAGACGAATAGTTTAGATTTCACAAGCGTTTTAGTTTTACAGCAGCCGTCTTGGCTGAGCCATGCGCATTCAACTGGCGCACTTCTCGCCGTGAGGTGCTTCACGCTCAGGAAATATTTTTGACATCCCATCTTTGACTATTCTAAAGTATAGACAAAAGTTAAAGTACAACATAACAAAAACCCCCGAGCGAAGTCGAGGTGGGTTGTTAATTTATTATATCCTTGATGGCCGTGAGCAATAATTTCGAATATCGAACATTTTGAGACAAAAGAATATAGTTTCGGAAACCTTCAATTTGTTTAAAATCGCACGGAGGCTGTCAGGAAAATATCTTTGGGAATGCGAACAACTTTCATCGCGGACACTCACACATTTGTGTGTTTATTCCATATGATGTGAATATAGTAATTTTGGACTCAGAGGTTCAACGTAATGATGACCATATTTAAGACTAAACACACATAAATGGGAGAATTGTTTAACATCACTAACTTTTCAATTAAATTGGCATGTATTAAAGTAAAATTTTCTTCGTTTGGGGGGTATTAAACTTTGAAGTTGGTTGAGATATTTTATGAGTTATTTTATAGTTTCATAATTTTTCGCTTTAACCCATGGAGGTCATGGAGATATGTAAGTATACTTACCCGAAGTATATATCGAAATTTCAATTTATTTATATTTTTGTATTTTAAAACTTGTTATATATGTATTGTATTACAATTAGTGATGTGGTTATGATTCATGTATACCGTAAAAAGGTTGAAATGTTGGAGAAAACTTCCACATGAAAGTACGTGTGATAAAAATATTTTAAAATATGATGGTACATAAATGATTCCACGATATTTACCTATATATCTAGTTTTATGTCCGATTTCAAGAGATCTCGTACGTGCAAATACGCGATTTCTTAGTGTTGAGTCACTTGATATGTGCTTGAAAAATGTCTGAAGTATACTAAACGCTGAAATGATATGTGAAACTTCATCATCGTATTGATGGAAAAATATAATTTTAGAAAGTGGAATTGCAGTGCCAGGAGTAAGAATTGACTTCACTAGTGGACATAAATGACACAAAATGGCGACTTGCTGATTGCGTCTATAACGTTGTGTCGTATTATCTTTTGACGTTACTATGGCGGCTACCACCTGGACAATCGACGAAAAAACGAAGACAATAAGATGCAATTTCACTGCTCCCCACTTGTTTGAGGATACAGTCCTCGTGTTCCGCGTCATCTGTTCCGAGTTGTAGTTCTTCTATTATCAACTGAGGACGGAAGTTACTGCTTTGGTAGGAACGTGAATATCCCGTAAAGCATTGTGCCGCTCTCATGAAATGCACATTTGCGCTCCTCGCTTTGGCGTCCTTAGAATGTCTCTGATTTATAGCCTTCTCTTGTCATTTAAGTAAGGAATGTCTTTTCAGATATATGACTAATGTCCTTGGAATTACGTTTTCTTCAACTCATCTCAATTGAATTTGCTTTAGAATAGAATTTGCAAGTGAATCGGATGCTCTCCAAAACAATGTACTGTGTTCAAAAGAGGGTTAAAACCTCTACAATAATTTTGTGTCTTATTCAGTAATAACCTCATGAAATTAGATTTTTTAATTGTTCAGTTTAAAAAGTCATTTTTAATTATGTCAGGTTTTTTGGGGACGGGAAAATTTTGCAGTAGGTTTTTGATTGAAAGGAATTTATACAATAAAAATCACTTAAGTTTATATTTCACACACAAACATTATAACATTATCTACAGTTAAATATTAATTATAAAGTAATTGTAGTATGTTTTATGAATACTGTGTGATTTAAATGCGTATGAACCCTTTTTATTAGAATTAATCCGAGGATACTTATTAAACCCTGTGTACGAACCCATACGTCTGAGAACCTGTTCCCACGCAGCGTTGATCGACAATCCTCTACAGACCTACAGATTAATTTTTTTCACTAATTTTTTTTTTTTTGCTATGAGCTGTTACTGCCGGGAGGTAGCATAAATATTCCGTGAGGGCAAGGGTTGATTGTGACAGAAGAAGTCGGGGGGAGGGGGTGCTTATCACACAGTTCCTGTGTTTTCCTTCAAATTGGTTTAAAAATAGATAGAGGTAGGTAGATAGAGAATATTCTACCCGCTATTCACTCTACATTGAGGTCAGACCGACTGATCTTTGTTAGTTATGGAATCGCAAATCTAACTTCGGAAGGTGAATTATCAAAGCACGGTAAAGAGAATGTCGCGTTCCAGAAGAAACCTGTTAAATGGAGCATAGTGTTTGGGAGCACTCTAGAAGAACCATGTCCAAGACTTGAAGTGATTCTGTGGTATTTCGTCTCGTTGGAGCTCCTTGACGCCTTAGTAGTAACTAAGCTGAAGGCAGAATTTGAATTCACTACATTTATCATGGAATAATCGAGTGGTAAGAGGCGACACATGTGAAGATATTGAGGGAAATACCACCATTCGAAATCAAATCGTATTCGACCTGGCGACTGTTATGAAATACCATACATTCTTTATCAAAGAAAAAAATATTATCTATCAAGTTGGGCCTTGGTTAATATTTGAACAAAAACTTCTTGAAGTTGTATGGGTTCTCTGAATGAACCATTTTTAAAATAAATTCTAATGTAATTCTCATTGGTATAAAAAACTACCGCCCGTGTCAGAAATTTAATATACAAAAAGAAAAGAATGAAATTTACCTTTCCTTTTCGGACAGTTAAGAAAATTCAATAAAACTAGAGAACTCAAGTCAAACTAGAGACCATTATTCAAATACAATAACGGTGTAATAAATGATTCTCAGATTTTTAATACACCATGATTATTTAACAGAATAGAAAACATTATTGAATGTCTCATAAATGGTTAGGTACGCTTGACTAGCGCCTGGCACATTCATACTACCTTAAACTGACAGCCGTAGCATAGAGGTAGCGTCTTCGCTTCTTACCCACTGCTGTGCGGAAGAGCTTGGATGCGATCCCCCGCTCAACCGAATTGGGTGAGGTGTTCAGTTAAGAGTTTAACTCACGTGCTCAGACTAATGTCACTCTACACTTCTATTCCCTGGCAAATCAACATATTTCCTTCCTAATTCACTCGTCCGAATCATGTGGTTAAGCTAAAGAGCGAGCACGATTCAATTTACGCACGATTCAACTTTTCTACCCGCGTGGCGGAGGGTCAAGCTGTGGTGGTGTGGGTGGTAGTCCGCAGGGTTGGACAAGGAAACAGTTTACATACTACCGTCGCCGTCAACGTGTGACCCTTCTAAAGAAATATAAGAGTTATTTCACTCGACGTGCAACACCATATTTATATTACCTTCACCGTAGTAACCGATAAGAATTTGAGGACGTCTTTTGACTTTAGATTTTCGTTATTTCTGTACATACTACGCCGTTGTGACTGAGCGATTGACTTGCTCATTCATCAACGCAGAGAATAAGTAATAGAGCCACGAACTACTTGGCGGATTGTTGCTCTTGTATAGCAGAATAGAGGTAAAAAAATAACCAAGTTTTCCGGAATTTTCAAAAGGCTTGGATTGTTATTGAATTTATATTTTCAACTGATGGTGGACGAATGTCTTCTGGTTTGGTTTTTCTTGACACCATTTTATATTGCAGAAAATCGTATTTGGAATATCCAAAACCAGAAATAAGTTAATAGTTAGAACAATTATTTTCAGGTTTACAATTTTTTTGAATCAAGGAAGAATGAGGGTTTCTTGCTAAAGAAAAATCAAAATATTTTAAAATATTTTTATTGGATAATTAGCAATAAACCGTGTATATTTGTAAATATATTTATTTTCGTAGATTAACTGTTACTACAGTGAAGGAAATATAAATATGGTGTTGCACGTCTAGTGAAATAACAAATATTTCTTTAGAAGGGCCACACGTTGACGGCGACGGTCTGTAAACTTTTTCCTTCTCCAACCCTGAGGACTACCACCCACATCTCCACAACTTGACCCTCCGCCACGCATGTAGAAAAGTTGAATCATGCGTAAGTTGAATCGTGCGCGAGTTAAAAAGTGCGGACCCCGGGTCGCTTAGCTGGAATTGCCATCAACTTGGCCCACTTGGAGGTAATAGTAGGGGTTGCTAGTAGTAGTTGTTAGAGTTATTGATATTAGGAGGAGATGGATAGAGGAAGGAGGGCGCACATTTCATTAGTCACAGCTATATGAACTGGGACATTAATGTGAAAAGCTACAAATTTTATCTGACCCCACTGGAAATAGAACCTGTGAATGATTTGGAGATGAGACAGAAAGCTACTACCTGCGCCACGAAGGAGCATTTGATTTAAAGGACCCCAGTGACAGCGTATCTAAGTGGTCATATTATTCTATTCTGCGTGGATTGATATCAAACATAACTTTTATCTTTGAAAATTGTAATATAAAAACTATCACTTTCTTTGAAACAAGATGAAAGTATGTTGTATATTTTAAATGTAAGATTTTTATCGAATCAAAATATGGCGTTGTACAAAGTTATGGATAAGAGTTTTCTCGACGGTGGACAATAAAACGGTAAAAAAACTCCCTCGCGGGTTACCTGCCAGTCCAAATAGATAAGGCAGTTAATTTTTATTTATGCATGACGAAAAATGATTTTATACGAATTTTTTGTGAATACCGTAAAACGTAAGTATCCAACGCTTGTAATCGAAGAATGAATTTAAAATCCGTACAAAACCTTTTTCCGTTCATGCATAAACAAAAATTAAGTGTTTTGATTTCTTCTCCCATTTCCTCTGCTTCGTATTCCACCAGAACAGTCCCTAATCATTACACTCGAACCTATCGTCTCTTCATTTCACCCCTAGGTAGTCAGCCGTCTTGGTTTCTGAAACTACTAATAGAGCGCGCGGTAAGGAAACCGGCGAGGTTGTGGCGCTGTACGGTGTAGTCTAGAGCACTAGAACAACTTTCTGTATCCCGGCCGAAATAGTGGGAGCCGATGTGACCTCCATATCGAGACCCCTTTCTACGACGAACAGAAGACGTCGACATTTTTATGGTTCGCGACTTCGATAATGTTGGGTACTACTGTGAAAATGCGTGATTACGCACTGGTTAATGATGATATGAAATTAAACAGATTTGTATAAAACGCACATTCTCTTCTGTGTATCTGCTAGTTGTGGTAGCTAGATTACAGTTCTTTAATATTTTTTTAACATCTCATAATTAATTCTCTGATCCATGTATGAATTAAAACATAATGAATATTTAAAGTTGAATGTTTTTGTTTCATACGGAAAGATTCCGAAGTGTATAACCCTATTAATTTTCAAGATCGCGGGTATTAAACATAAAACACAAAATCTTATTTTTATTTATTAGTAAGATACGTTTCTTGTTCACTCATCTGTATCTGTTTCTTCTTTTCTTATCTTTCGAGTCCCATCTCTATGGCGCCACAACGGCTCCCACTATTGGGCCCGGAGACGAACCCCCATTCTCATACCATTTTGGTTCCACACTCGGCTCATGCATGTTGTGAATTCCGTGAAAACGCATCGACAACAACCTTACTTCGGATCACTTCGGATTTTGCTTTCAGAAGAAAGTAGCAGGTTTCCATACGAAGTATTGAGTTGATAACAATTTTATTTCTGTTATTAACTTAGACTTAAACGAGAATTTAATTCGTATGACATTGAATTTTATAATTCAAGAACTAATATTTACTTGTCCATATAACGGGGAATGAAAAGATTTTCCTTCAAGAATAATTGAATCCTGTAAACACTTCATAAGGTTCACAAAGTAAATGACTTTCATTAGTGTTGACTAGGGCTTACTTATGGTGTTTATGTACGGGTCGGCCATAATGCCAACTTCTGTTAACGTCTAGATTGAAACCGAAATGGCAGGAGGAGAATAATCATTCTTATAGTGCCTCAGTGTAGTCTATATATCCAAAAAGCAGTGCGAATACATAGTGATAAATCATTTCTAAGTCCACTCATGGAATTTTCCTACATTCTTTCTCGTTTTATTCCAGTATTTATGTTAACGTTGTAATGAGTATTTTTTGGTCCGATTCTCTCATCAAAATAAAATCATACAAGTAAATTAACTTAAGTAGAATGAGGGAAGTAAACTTTGAGGACGTTTTCTCTCTTTAAATAGGCCCTCATTCCTGCTCTTTTGATGGAGGATGTCTGATGTAGAGTGAAATCGTAATTCTCTCTTGTAGTCCGGAAAAATTTAGATGTTGGTTGTTGTATGGACCGAGCATCTTTCCCTACCAATTCCTTCAGTATACCTCATGGCCTGATTCTCGCCACAAGACAGAATGAGCAAAAATAAGCAAAAAATGAGCATAAAAAGTAATTTAATGAAGAACATGATTTAATGAAGATTTACAAGATAGCAAATCAATTATTGAAAATTTTCTTAAATTCTGTTTACACTTCAAGAGACATCTTTTACAAGATAAAATTATATTCTAGACATGCTTTCCCTGTGGGGAAACGAATTATGCGAAGGAATGGAATAAAAGTTAACATGACAATGACATTGGAATATTTTAATGTGATGCAAGCTACAAATTTTTCTTTCAAGTATGAATTTTTTCTTCAGTCAATTTTTCAAGCAATATTACCGTCTCAACAACACAATACATACATATATTCCTCGAATTCTATTCCTTCGTCCGATAATCGATTTCCACTTGAATGACCATTCCAGCACACAATACGTACCGTCAACGTCCGGAAGCAAAGAAAAATATCGTAAAGCAACGTAAATACACATTAACCATTGTGCTGGATTATCGACGCGTGTATACAAATGCGCGTTCCTTTAGAATTTCCGGTCGCCATTAAAGATTCTATCACTGGGTTAGTAGACAAAGAGTGGCTAGCAACAGGTTGTTCCAGTCGCAAACAAAACCACGAATCGAAGGGGAAACAAAGGCGGGTACTTCTCGGTCCCCGTGGTTGACAATAGGCGCCAGTCTGTCGAGTATTTATGACTTATATTGAAAAAGAATAACGGGAGTACATTCAGCGACTTCGTGTCATGTCCTTCTTCCCTTTGTTAATCTGACAGAAGTTTGAAGGCTCGGGATGAGAGACTTTGGGAGGGAGAATGAGGACCGGGATGGAGAGAGAGAGAGAGAGAGAGAGGAAGAGGGAGCGAGAGATGGGAGGGGGTTGTGAGAAGCGACGAAGAGATCCGACTTGGACGCACCTTTCACTCTTGCTTCGCTTGTGATTTAATGCCATGGAAGATTCCCGTTTGGTGTGAAAGGCTTACTGGCAGCGATATATGTTTCGCTTCAAAGCGGCTTTTATCCCAAGCGACGGTTCTCTACTCGCTTCATTGTCCAGCTTGTTAACATTTATGTCACATAAGAAGTCGGAAAAGTTTCAAGGGATAATAAAAACGACCATTGCTTCGTGAGGCGTACGTGCTCACGCAAGTACTAATGGCGAGAGGACGATGGGGATATGTAGATGCGAGCGACTCGGGGTTGAAATCTTCTACGCTTTCTTACGCCTAGATGTGTTTCTTGATGTGTACCTGACTTTATTTTCAGATAGTTTACACCAAGGAGAGTGTTATTCGTGGAAAACTCCTTTATTCCATGCGCGCAAATCTTTGAGAAATGCTTTGTCTGGTGCGTTCAATGTTGCACCAAGTTGTTTTGAACCCCAGCGGTGGCGCGGGTGGTAGTGTTGCCGCACATCATCACCAAGTCATCCCGGGTTCGATTCCCGATGGGGCCAGAAAGTTTGTAGCTTTTCACATGAATGTCCCAGTTCATATAGCTGTGTCTACTGATAAGCAAACGTTCCTTCATCTATCCATCTCATCTCCAGTATCAATAACTCAAACTATTACTAACTACTTCTACTAACCCCTCCTCGTGGGCCAAGTCGTTGGTAAACCCAGCTAACCGACCCACCTACCTCCTAACTCCTTTCGCTCCATCGCTTCAATAGCACACTACATTTTCCATTTACAAATACAACAATAAAGAAAAAAGTTGTTCTGCAGTTGTTCCTTCCCTCTCGTTTAATTTGGTTTACCATTTCAGAATGGATGGTGTTTCTATTTCTTCTCTTCTCCAATAAAGCACTACAGTTCAATAATTATTTTACTTCAGATTGGAGTATTTTGAATTTAAAAGGGATTAAATATTTTGTATATTTATTGGATCCATTTCAGACGTAAGGTTCCTCTGCACTCTCTTGTACTTATCACGTGTTACAGTCTGCCTTTATTATTTCGTTTCAAGGATTTACTAAGAGACCGTGCGATGAATTGTTTTTCTCTTGAAAATCGTTTGTTAATTAAGGTAACGAAAATTATTAAATCACTATTACAAGACATCTTTCTTTTGTTCAAAATTTCTGAAAATTTCACGCTATTGTCAATTGATTCGGCGGACACGGATTATTTTGTACTGCATGTAATCATTACATTTCTTTTCATCGAAACATAAAATTTTTTCTCATCCTTTCAATACTTGATAAACATTTTATGTGAATTTGTACAGGTAAAATTATATTCCTTGGAGAATGTTTTCCCTAAAAAACGATCATACGTAGGTCAGAAGAAGTTAGTAGCGTTTCTTCTAAAAGAACTCAAGGTGAAGGATATCTTATTGAAGCTTCAAGGCAACACTACACATTTATCTACAATGCATGGTGGAATTTATAATTATCCAAATTTTGGACAAGCTTGATCTACAAATACAGATTGATAAATAGTATGTAAGAATTTATAAAACATTTACGTGTTTTTCTCATACCTATGTTTCCAAAGAATGTTATGGAGTGACGATAAGCTCTCTTGTGACTGACTATATGTTAAATATTAAGGATTTGAGCTACGATTCAGATGTAGAGATCGAATCCACGACCACAACTTTTGGTCTCTTATCCATAGTTTAATATGTACAGTAACCTAAACAGTTACATATTTATAAATATGAATTTACCTGTCTTAATAAATCACAATATATTAATTATGAATAACGTTTAGACACACCCTGTTTTTTTTATTGTTTGTAACAAGAAAGTAGTTATATATTGCCTTAATACTCGTGTAGATCAATGAAGGTTTATTAAGCGGAGGATATGTGTGTATCACATACATTTGAAACTTACAAATAAATACAATATAATAGTGCCTCATAAATTGTTCTACAATCTTGGGAGGTAAAATACACTCTCCTTAATAGAAACAATATTCGTGTGTGAGGAACGAGCCTCGACTTTTTGTTTAAGTGTGTATCATCCAATGAAACAAATAAAGAATAATCTATATTGTAGATACGTTAGTGGACTATATCTAATTGAATGAAAAAAGACTAACAATGAACTTCGTGCCTGTAAGTTTTGTGCCTGACGATGGTCCTCGGGTAGGACCGAAACGTTGTGAAGTGTAATTGTCATTCTGTAAATGTTCTGTAAAAATAAGCTCGTTTATTCTATATTATTCAATAAAGAGGATAATGTTTGTAAGTATGATGCTTAAATGTTTGTCTAGTTTGCCTATCTGTACCGTTTGACTGAAAACCTCACGCGGACGGAAATACACGTGTTTGTTTCGTGAAGTTCAATGAGCATGGGTGTCGCCAATGTAGGAGGCAGTTTCTAAGGAGATATCGACAAAGAATTTTATTCATTTCTTGGTTTGAAAAATTTACAATATACTCTAAAAAACTTACTGTTAATTTGAATTTTAACAGGATTTTACCCATAATCAATATGTGTTCGTGGTGTATGTTGAATGATTCCTGCAGCATATAATCATTTCTATATATCCAATTTATAAAATTAAATAAATAATTAAAAACTTACGACCTTTAACGGACTAAGGGCTCTAATGACCTCGATGTCGACGAGCCGTAAAGCTCCACAAAAAATTAACGGACTATGAGTATATTTTTTTAAATCAAACTTCGTGTAACCAAGTGAAACGAGCAGTAAGAGACTATTGAATTTTCAGGGCGGCGCTATATGAGTTAAGAGAATATATGTAGGTTGGGGTAGCCACAAAGTACGATCATACATAAAATTCCTTCGTAGTTTTGAAGTTAAAGCGAAGGAGATACACAGCTTTTAGTCCTGGGTTCCCGCCATCGGAGTCAACTGAGTATTTTCTCAATTTCTTCAATTAAACTAAGAGCAAGTTTTATGGTAGTATGGAAATAATGTATAACGCAGTGCAGATTTCACAAGATTTAAAATCGTTTTTCCCATTTATCTAGGAATGTGCTCCTAATTCCTACGCACTGAAAAGGAAGTACTTTTCTGCATTTCAAAATGAAGGATTATTTTTAAAAATTGTTTCTTGAAATAGCAGAATAATACGTCTTCCCTAAATATTTGAAAAACATATTCAGCTTTGTAGTACAAACGTAGTTCATTATACAGAGCATAGGAAGGATATCAGTAAAAAGTTTTCCTTATTTGTTGCCGTGAAAATGAAAGTATCATTTAAAAATAATCCCGACAACGAAATTGCTCTGAACAGGAATATTTCCATAGCCTCTATTCTTCTTCCTTGTTTNCTGAACAGGAATATTTCCATAGCCTCTATTCTTCTTCCTTGTTTTCGTCAGCCTAACCCCTTCTTCGAAGTGTTTATACGAAGCATTTGTTCTCGCGATACTCGTGTTTAAATCGAAAACTAGCTTACATAGAATGAGTTATATAAAAATATTTTTAAGCTGTGAACCAAGTACCTGACGATAACAACTGTAATGACGAGTATTTCGGAGGTTTACATTACTAGGAAATACCAACGGGAAGGTTTAGCTTTGTCAGTATCTCTTCGAAAAACTATTAAAGTTTAAATGTGGTACATTCTTGACATCTTATTAATTTAACTACAACACCTTGGGATTAGGTCACAAATTACAAAATTCTCTTTTAACTTGCCAAAGTTTTGATACATATAGTATCATCGTCTGGGCTACAATAAAAGTATAATATGAAAATTCACACCAAACGTGCAAAAAATGTGTACTGCGAATAACAATTATCAAACACTCGAAATTATAAAACATTGTAAACAAAAAAGAAGGTAAAATTTAGAAAAGAAGAGAATTTTAAACAAATATTGCACAAAGTTCAAAAATACATATTTATCAAAAGGTTGGCAAATTTGGAGAGATTTCATTAATTTTGGAAACATAATTCGAAAAAAATTGTTGTTGTATTAACACTGACTAGCATTGATAAAGTACGTTCAATAATATAGAATTTAATTAATAATGAAAGTTTAAAAACTATCTCGGAGGGTAAAAATGAAACTAATTTTCCAATTCTGTATTATATTTCAAATCAAAATATTTACTCGCAGGAGATTACAAAGCACAAGGAGAAAAAAGATAATGGCATTCCTCATCTATTTCATTGAAAGATAAGTGTTTACATAAAATTATACACTAAAAGGGATTTTTGTCGTGGAATTTATCTTTCACTCAATATGAAACGTTTCTATTAATTTACAAAAATGATATTTTTTTAGGATTAAGGCGTCCGTAACATAGTTGGCTCCTTGCTCTTCAGGAACATCTTCATACGATGTAAAATGTAGAGTTGCTATTTAGTCCTTGTATTATAAGTAATCATTAAGCGAAGTTATCCTAATGTCAGTTTCACCCTCTGACACACACAAAACTCACTTCAACGTGCTCCAATTACTTGCTACTGTACGATACAATAAGCTAAGCATTGTCATAATTGTGGAAAAATAATAATTAACATCCGAACATTTGACTTAAGAAACTTAGTCTTGAAGAACCTAATTCAATTTTTATACATCTTCATATCGAGAAACAAATTGATATTTCTCCACAAAATTTGAGAACAGAAATGGTTATGAGCTGAAGTGAGACCCTATTTCGGAACAGTTATAGATGTTGTCAGTTCCTAATAGTAATTTCAGGTCCACAGAAATGTCATTTATTTATACAACATAAATTGCAGATTATGTTTTGCAATGAAACCTTTTATTTACAATGAAAATTGTACTAAGTTCCCTTGAAACACTACAATGCATTTCATGTTTTAAAAGATATATCTAACAATCAAGTAAAAGCAACTATTTCAAAAACTTAAAAAATTAATAAAAACTTTTATTCCGAGATTGACGGCCTACATGACGTTTTATAATAATACTTACGCTGTCCTGACAAATCTCTGGGCCCTGGAGAGAGGCACTTTGTTGATCTCACACACGCTGACAGCGGGAAACGGTAAATGCCAAATAGGCCAGTCCGTGCCAGCCAGTGTGGTGATAGTGAATCTTGCCTGGTAAAAATACCAGGAGTAAAGCATGATAAAAACGGCTGCGGCCACTACCGTAATCATCACCATCACCCAGAAGACACGCTCTATTATTGCGTTCCCTGGCATCACCAGGTAGCGATAACCTTCCTGTGAGGTGTGCATGCAGAACTCGAAAAACATACGTCGCAGAACCTACAGAGGAAATATACATATATAGGGAGTAGAAATAAGATATTCTAGGTTCGCCGACCTTTCTTACCTTTTATAAATTAAAATGATACAAATAGCTTATATTAAAACTCAAGCTACACGTTCTTGTGAAACAAATTAATCAATACCGAGATGAAATCTTTTTGAAAGCAATTTTTCGAATAATCAACATATTATGTTCGTTAATGTGTAACGTAATTGGATTGATTTTTGACAATAAATTATTGTATTTGATAAGGGAATTATACTGTCGGTCTTTTATGACTCGCCTGTGAGGGCAAAAATACTATCAAAACGACGAAAATTTTAAAAAATATCGATTCTACGTCGATGTTCGAATGGTTCGTTCGTGGTTCAAATATCGTTCATTTGGTTAAAAATAACGTAGGAAGAAAAATTATGCTTATAGAATTGGTTTAAAGACGTCTCTGGACAATATTCTGAACTACCAATGTTTCGACCATCCTGTTATTGCATTCTTTAGGGCAAAATACGACAAAATTGGGTAAAATTATTAGAAGAGTACGACAACTTAGGTCTGTTCTACTCTGACATTGCCTAGAAGAAGGCTGCTGCGGGATGACCGAGTCGTCGGTTGTTCTGTCCACTGAGACACGGTTTGTCCCCGACAACGAGTAAACAATGACTGAAGTCACGGATTCCTACATTTATTTTTACTTACTTTTGGTTCACAATACCAAAATATCTGGTACATTTTTCAGGGATGATAGATTAACGAAAAAGTTAAAACACATAAAAAAGAATTTCATTAAGTCACGTGTTGTATGTTAGACATAGTTTTAATACAAAATAATGGACGTCAAAATCTGAAGAGTCACGAGTCATTGGGCACTTCTTTTACGGGGGGTTATTCCATATCAAATGAATTTTGGATCTTGACATTACAGAGTTTTACAATTTTTGGTACACTTGCAGTACCCATTGAGTGCACAGCAAAACAAAGAATTTCAGATTTTTTTGACTATTAGTTTTTGAGTTTATAGACTCCCAAAGATTCAAAGAACCTCCGATTTTGACTGCGCATTCCACGTTTTAAACAACTATAGATTAAAAACTATATATCATAGAGAGCAGAAAACATCTAGTTCTTTGCTGCATAAAATGGACTTTCGTTTAATATATAAATTTAATATATATTCGTCATAAATAACATTTAAATTTTTTCAAGATGTTTGGAATAATTTTGAAAGTTCCATGATTTTATGATTTTGGGTATAATTTTGGGATTTGTTGATCGCTCAAAATACGTCCCCTCGATTTTTTTAAAAAAAAAAATGTTTTTCTGGCACATTATATGTATTTGGATGAAATAGGTGAATGAGCTGTACCTTCCACCAGACGGCTCGTGATTCCTCGTCTCCGTCTCTTCGCAGCACGCGCCTCCTTTGTGTATGAAGCATGGTAGCTATTAAGTCTTCTCCCGGAGGGTTGAAACGGTGTGAATCCCAATAGCTTCGTTTTTACTTATTTACCTCTCATCCGCCTCGCCGGAAGCGGAAAACACATCGATTATCGACACGAACACCAATAATTCGATAGGTGATAGTATCGCTCCTGTCCCGTGACAGCTATCAGGAATAATATACGACTTGAGTCACGTATTCAAATTATTTTTTATTGCTTTATTTTAATTTTTCTGCCTTCGTGCAATTTTTGTTTGTTTGAGTAAATGCCACTGTTATTATTTACTGATACTGTCACTCTTAAGAAGTTTTTATAAAATTTAGTGTAAACAATAAAAGCACCTTCGCATAGAAAAGTCGATTTACTTCTAGCAATTTTTTTCTGTCTTACCAATTTTCGGTAAATTAGTTTTTAATGCTAAAAAACTTGGATTCAATGCTTTGATTTTCCTTAGTGTGTCAGTATATTATGAACAATGGTCCAAATCGCTATAGTACCGGCAACAAAAATTGTACAGCAACATCTTAGCTTTAATATCATGTGCAATATATTGGGTTTTGCATTGATTTAAGTGGCTGGAGAAGCGCAGATGAGGTATGGTCAGCAATTGTTTCCACGAGTTGATTCGTACCTTCTAGTCCAGTGAACGAAGGGTGTATAGAGAACATGGAAGATGATGGAATTTTATTCTTCAGGAATGTGTTCGGAGTAGGTAGGAGGTAAAGATACTGAAAACCCGCGGTTCTAGCAGTGCCGCTTAGGAATTGAAATGGTACATTGAACGGTACATGTTTCGTTTTTTCCCTAATATCTAGAAAATAGTGTCTCGTACGAAACCCTGTACCCTTAGCTAAATTAATGCTTAAAAATTTTTCTACAAGACTGTTTCCATACATTTTTTCAGTATTCCTTGTAGTTTTCGAGACATCCGCCCAAAAGATCGCCCATAATGTATATGCACTTAGGGGAAAACCAAAAACGTTGAATCCATGTTTTTGAGCGTTAAATGCTAATTTATCGAAAATTAATGAGACATAGAAAATACTAGAAGTAAATTGGTGAGATTTTCAAAACAAAGAAATTAAAACAAAATTTAGGGCTATAGTATGATTTATAACGGAAGTGCAACTCGTAGAAGTATTTTTCCAAATTTCAGACTTTTCCGTAAAATATTTGCATGTTGTGAAGCTCGGACCGATGGGGAAGTTTCAGGATTTAATACTAATACAACTAACTACAAAAGAGAAAAATGCTCCTAATTTTTTCCGTGCATGCCTTATTTTGAACTCTACGTTCATTCAATACCTGGGAAGGATTTCCGACCCATCAATGCCATGTGATTTTGAGGACCTTAAGTAGAAGTCTGTATGTCGAATGAGATAACTCAATTTTGAGTGATTGTTTAGATCGTTTCTTTGATGAGTTCACCTCCACGCAAGAAGATTATACGAAATTTGATATTTGAGGTCAAATTCAAACTGTCCCACAAAAGGCATGGAGGTGTACAAGGTGCCCATGGGGTTCACGGAGGATAGAATTTAACCTAGGCCTCGGGACTAGCATCTAACTCCGACCAGTTTGACCACAGGATCGTGTCGGTACTCATTTTACAGCAGGCTGAGTAGGCCCGGAAGTTCGTCTGTATGTTGAGTTGTGATAAAAAATCCCACACCACAGGGAATCGGATCTTAGCCATCCCGCCTAGTGACTCCTATGATATTTGAGGTATTAAAGATAAAACACGTCTTTTTTAAACTCGTTATGGTAAGGCAATGTGTGATACAAAAGAGTTGTAGTGGCTTCGCGTTTTAGTATATTGTTGCTGTTACAATCAAACTAGTGGTGCAAAACCATTGCACATACTTTCTCAAAAATGCTTCTCCGTCTGCAGCATAGAGTGAAAAAAATTCTATAGTGAAAGGGTCATTTCTGACATGGTCCTCCTTGGTCGTCTTCCAATTCTCTGTTCATGCTCGAAGTCGCTAGATGAACTTATTAGTCTTATATTTGAAATTTGAGAGTAAAATAAACGTTCAGAATAATATTTCAAAACAAATAGCGACATGTCAGTCTTATAAATATCGTTAAAGTGTTGTGTAAATGTAATTACGTTGTAGACAGAAACTTATGTATTTTCTTATTTGAAGTGTGTTTTCTGTCCTCCTATGTATTTTATCATCATCATATCTTTCATTTCAGTTTACTAACAGTGTATTTACGTCTGCTTGGTCCATTTACACGGCTAAATATTGTTCAAGCTCCTTGCAACAGTAAACAAACGCGTAAATGTAGCAGATAGAAATTATTTTACTGCGTCTATACAAACTTTCAAGCGAAATACCGCTAATGCAGATGTAATGCATACTTATTCTACTTTACTTACAGAAAATTTAAGCAAAATCGTTGAAAAATATTCAAAAATGTACTTGAGCTTCATGTGAAAGTTCAAGTAAAAAGAGAATTGAAAGCATATGCTCATGTCAAAAGTAAATTCTACCCTAAATACGAAAAATGAAAAACAAAATATTTTTCCATTCGGTCATTCCAGACGGACGGACAGACAGATGACCGGACGGACGTCCAGCCAAACACAACTTTTTCGGAATCAGGGGTCACCAAAACGGCTATTTCCGCGAAAATCTCGTTTTCGAATTTTTTCACGATTACAATACTTCCTATATACTACGTATATGAGAAAGTAAAACTAGCAGAGAAATGGATTACTCTGGAATAGATGAAGCTAAAGTGTTAAATTTTATCTCCCCCTCCCCCCAAAAAAAACATTATGTCAAGGTCTGGCATTAAACATTCGTAAATTTTTGTTCACTCAATATGTTGATGTACGTTGTGTAATATTCCTTTGCAGTCTTAAAAATAACATGTTATTTTTTTTGAACTCATGTTTATTTTCGAATTGTGTTTTGAACACTTAAAGAATTATCTTTTAATAACAATTCTAAGTTATTATTATTAACGAAAACACGAATACATCGTAAGCACGAAAAACGTCTTCGGTATTCTAGAGACACCTTCGACAGTGCATGAAGGGGATTATGTTGTTTGGGAGGGACAAGTCTGGGACCAACTTCTCCTAATCGCCCTCTACTGACCTTGCGAGTTCAATTAGTGTGACACAATAACACACAAAAGGATATTTTGTCCAGTCAGTCCTCGAAAAACCGGAATGCTCGGAGTATAAAATACTTTATTAGAGCCTTTGGGATACATTAAGACGTTTCTGCACCATATTTCTACCTTCTGATTCAAGAAAGAATCTATTCAACAGAAGAATGTACGAAATCTCTTGAGAAGTTTGTAAACCACATCGAAAAGATACTCTCCTCAAACATTCTGTATTTAATCCGTTCGTATCGATGTATTTTGTACCCTCTATTATTTAAAACCAAATAGCACTTTCTCTGGAAGGCGAATGAAATTTTCATTCACTTACAATAAGTCGATTTTTGACTCTATAAATTACTATTATCAGCTTATCACAGACACGGAAATTGTCTTTATTTTAAAAAAGGGATGAAAAATATTGAAAGACACAAAAACAAAAATTTAATTTGACGATTTTGACACTTCTACACATGATTATACGGTTTTTGCAATTTTTCAGATGAGGATGTAATTTTTCTTATATTAAACCTACCATGTCCCATGAAATTTTACGTTTATGTTTAATTGTATAGTTTATTTTAATTGGAATATGTGAATATTTTATTTGCTATAGTTGCATATATTTCTTCGGTATTATGTGAAAATTAAATGTTTTAAGTATGAAAACTTATCATAATTAGGAAAACGATTAGGGATAGACAGTTCATAATTTTTTCCTTCGGTTTTAAGCTCACCGAATAAGTTGCATGTCAAATCACTTAGCTTAATTCATCCCGTTCACTTGATAATATTTAAAACTAAATTCAGATCGATTGCTTTTGCTTTCCACTCCGAAAGATTTTCAATGCCTATTCCTAACTGATCGGGAAGTATATTTGTACGTACAATTGTACAAGTACGCTACTTAGAAGATAAGAATTGATTGGAATGGGAGTGAGATACTAATGGTTTCTATTATGGTCATTATCTGTGAAGGAGCGAGAAGACGTTCGCTCTTCGGTGTCTCCCTCGTTCAGTGATGACCATCTGCCCGTCACGCCCTGATGGACACTCGGCGCACACACAGCTGTCCATCTCCCAACACACGGCTCCCCCTTCTCTCGCGCTGAAGACGGAACGGGTCAACCAGAAAATCATTGCGTCTGTAAAGGACTCGGAGATTGAGTGAAAAACGTTTTTAAGTCGTGAAGTAAGTTTCCATTGAGGTCGCAATTCGTATTTTAGTGCTTTTGGTTCAATGAAGAGCTGCCGGTTGTTGTAACCGCAGGCAATTAAGTAAAATTGCCAGGTCTCGGAAGACGGAGATATTCCATTGGTACGACATTAGAGACGTTTTATAACCTTTATTTGTCAATGACTGTTTACAGATCTACGAGTAAACAAAATTCGTTTTCTGGAGATAACATAACCTTTGAAAAATTATTTTGCATCAAATGACAATATTTATATATTAGTATATGGGAATATTAGTATTGTATAATAGTTATAAATTAGTATTCATATATGTAGCACTAGTTTATCATTCTGTTTAACATCAAAAGAATGAATCTTTTCATAATGGACTCTTTCCCTCCCCTTTTGTTAACCTGTTTATATCTTCATTCGTTAGCCATAGGATTATGTCACTTATTGATATTAATTAACAACGAAGTATAAAATATATTATGACACATTTCACACCAATTAAATAATAATCATCTCGTATGTGATACATAACTTCCACGTATCTTTTCAACGGATATTATATTTAAAACTTTTAAACTCATTATTTGAAATAACCCAATTAATATCTTTCTTTCATGTGTTCCAAATTACTTTCAGTGTTGATGTAAAAAACATGAGTTGAATGCAAGGACGAGAATGCAAGGCTCGCTAATGTTTTCCATTGGTTCAAGTTAAATAACTGCTCAGGATATTATTAACCTATATTATTGCTGAGAGCTAATTAGTTAAACTTCAAGTTATCATTCCCAAGGATTCATTTTGAGTTACATTTCAATCGTGTAAGAAGTCTATAGAACATAATAAAAATAGAACAACATTCATGTACACCCAACTTTCATTCATATTGTGACCAGAATCTGGCCACGTCAAGGGCGTTTTTAGTAACTTCCATCGTCCTTGCACTGTACTCACCACTGGGGCAATTCGGCACTCAAGAAGGTGGGCAGTGCTTTGCTCCTCGCCACATTCACACGCCGAAGTTGCGCAAGGGAGACCCCACTTCTACCTATTCACTCTTCACCTGGCATCTCCCGTTCGAAGTCTGTTTATGGATCGGCCAGCTCGGGTGGAAGGTCCTCAGATGGCAATATCCAGTCTCGAAGATCGTTATATGTGGTGATTTCAATATCGATTTCTTGAGTACATCCGACTCTGCACATTCACCAGTTAATCGATTCAAGAATCTTATCGACTCCTTCAACCTTATTACTACGATAAACGACCCCACTCGCCTCTCCGGCTCATCTCAAACATTGCTAGATCAAATTATAGTCAACAATGGAATCTCGTATCTCTCTGAAGTGTTTATCGCCGGATACAGTGATCACCTTGCTCAAGTATTGACTATTAATAATAAACTGAAACCGCTTAAAATCCTTTACAAATTTACTAGAGAGTTTAATGACATAAATAAATCTATATTTATAAACTATTTGCGTGAAGAAACATAGAAAGATGTTTACAATTGCCAAAACACCGACGACAAATTCAATGTATTTATCTCAACATTCCTAAAACATTACAACTCTAGTTTTCCCATAAAACGCAAGTTAATTAACACAAAAAAATACAATAGATGGATCACCCTAGGGATAAGAATTTCTTCAAAAAACAAACGCCGTTTATATTATCTTTCAAAACGCTATAACCAGCCACCCGAATTCCATAATTATTTTCGTAAATATAAGACTATTCTCCGAAAAGTAGTCTATGCAGCTAAAGTTATGGAAAACGACAGGCATATACTAAAATCGAACAACCGGATGAAAGCCATGTGGAATATTGTTAACAATTACACGTCAACTTCTGAAAATCGCGAAGAAAATGTTTCTTTACTAAACGATGGCAAGATCGTGTCAAATCCTCAGGACATCGCAAGTTTGTTTAATTCTCACTTCTCAGAAGTTGGTAAAATAACGAACTCAATATATCCAAATCAATGTCCTCCAATTATTACCACCCACATACCCAATTCTATGTTCACTTCCGAAACTAACGCCAGTGAAGTCATGGGAATCATCAGCTCCTTAAAAAACAAATTTTCACGAGGCATAGATGATATACCTGAGTTTATTGTTAAATCTTCGTCCCACGCTATATTAAATCCACTCGTAAATATTTTTAATAGTTCTTTATCGGAAGGGGTGTTTCCCAATATATTTAAGAGAGCTAAAGTGAAACCTTTACACAAGAAAGGAAACAAACTTAATATTGGAAATTACCGACCAATATCTCTACTACCCACTTTCTCAAAAATCCTAGAAAAATTGTTCTATAAGCGTCTTCTAGATTTTTTATCAAAATATAACATTCTCTCTGACGATCAACACGGTTTTAGGAAATCCTTTTCCACTACAAGCGCCATATTTTCCTTCTTAAACGATGTTACCACATCTCTAGACAGTGGAGAAAATCCTCAGGGTGTTTTTCTTGACTTATCCAAAGCATTCGATGTCATCGATCACGGAATTCTCCTTACCAAATTGCATTCTTTAGGCATTCGTGGACTTCCACATCAATGGCTAACTTCTTATTTAAAAGATAGATATCAACAAGTAGAAATATCCTATACTAAAAATAAAATACTTGAGCGTTGTCTTTCAGAAACAAAGCCACTTACTTGCGGAGTACCCCAAGGATCAATTCTCGGCCCTATACTCTTTTTATTGTATGTGAACGACATGTCATCATCCACATCAGATTGCAAAATGGTTCTTTTTGCTGATGACACTAATTTACTATGTAAACACGCCAATGCTCAAAAAGTTTTGTCTAACCTTTCGACTTGGTTCCATGCAAATCGTCTCATTGTAAACACTGACAAAACAGTGTCTATGTCATTTCACAATAGTATCACAAAATCTTTACCCCAGGTTTCTCTTTCTTTAAACGGAACACAATTAAAAACTGTTACAAATACAAAATTCTTAGGTCTCCATATTCAAGACAACCTCAAATGGAATTGTCACATTGACAATCTTAATTCCCAATTAAGCAAATTGTGTTACGCATTCCGAATCTTAGTTAACGCAGTTAGTCCACGTATTTCCCGTTGCGTATATTTTGCAAACGTTTACTCCCATTTACGTTACGGCATTACCTTCTGGGGTAATTCCGGTCAGAGTATTCAAACTTTCAGAATTCAGAAGAGGATAGTTCGGATAATTTGTAAATCTCACCCCCGAAACTCTTGTAAACCTTTATTCAAGGAATTAAATATCTTAACACTTCCCTGCATTTATATTTATGAAACAGTCGTGTTTGTTAAGACCGAATTACTGAAGTGCCACCCTTTCTTTATACGAAACAGTCTCGTTCACGAACACTATACACGCAATAGTAGTAATATTCATCGCCCTAGAGTGTCAACCACTCTTTGCCAAAAGGGACCATACCATTCGGGAATCGTTCTATATAATTCCCTGCCCAAGAATATAAAAGATATTATGAAATTGAATATCTTCAAATCCGCGGTTAAAAACTACCTCCTGCACCAGTGCTTCTACACTGTAAAAGAATTTATTGATTTTAACAAAAGTTAAATTCGTCTTGTGCTTTATCACGCCATTGCTGTAGTACTTTTTAAACAACTTATAACAATTTCAAAAACTATTTTCTTGCATGATTGTGTTGTCTTATGGCTCATATTAATTTAGTTTTATGTGTACTCAACATTGGCACGTTTGTGTACATAAATTCTGTAGCCCCATCCTGGCCCGGGTTTTTCTCCGGTTTTCCTTCGGGTAGAGGCGGATTTATCATACAGGTTCTCTAGGCTTTGTCTAGGGGCGGGTCTATTGTAACAATAAATCGTGAATTTAGTGTTATTTCAATTTTTAAGCACTATACTCAGAATAATCTATAGTTCGATAATAACTTACATGTAATTTTTTGCTTAAAATTACAAACATATTGACATTCTATTAGTATTATAACTCGCAGCTAACTTTTTATCTTATCTAGGAACTTTTGCTGAAATTTTTGAATCCGCCTCTGCCGTAGGGCCCTTGATCGGAATTGATGGGATGGTCCCTTGCTTGCTTCCGGAGAGTAAATTAGTTTTTTTCCCTCCACGTGGTCATACGCAGTTTGAACTGTTTTTTGACAATAAATTTATTATTACGTGATCGCCAAATTTCTAACCTTTTCTGATGAGCTGTCTCGGTCACGTGGAAGAAACTCTTCCTAGATTTCAGACGGTGTGGAGCTTACTGCTGTCCGTTTAGGGGTGGGCTTTGAATGTTGTTGCTGTATGTTTTTCACACCTAGCAGCCACCTCTCGACGGATATAAGGTGGCGCTATGCTAGCCAAACAGTACAGTTTTTCAAGCGGAGTTGGTCTCAAGCAACCTGCTATAAGGCGACAGATCTCACTTAAAGCAATATCTACGTGCCTGGCGCGGCTAGATTTGTACAACACCGGGCAAGAGTATTCTGCGACAGTATAGCACAAGGTTAAACTACTTCTCCCGAACGTTGGCCCGCGCACCCCATATATTACCAGTTAGTTTTCGTATTATGTTGTTTAGGCCAGTAACCTTTTGTTGGGTTATCTAGCAGAGTGTTTTGTAAGTTCACAATCAGCCCATTCAACCCCCACCCCCAAGAAAGGATTACCGNTGTTGGGTTATCTAGCAGAGTGTTTTGTAAGTTCACAATCAGCCCATTCAACCCAACCCCCAAGAAAGGATTACCGTTAAGAAATGATCAAACGTGATAGATACCAGTGACGAAAACACAGCTTTCGGCGTCGCCGAGTTGATAGTGAAATCCCGGTATCGTGTAAGCATGAATTTAGACTTGCAACACTAGCAAATGACACCAATTGCGACTTTTGGGAAGGGGGTAGAAATGGTTTTATATGTAAAAATACTATCAAACTATTATTATTATGGATAACATTCTCATCGAATATTAATGGAAGTGTGAGAAAAAATAAAGTTGCAGACATATTAAAATATTCACATGAGAAAAGCTGCGGGTACTTAACTAGTATATTATAATTAATTATAATCAATCTTGAAGTATGTGTCTTTATTACTATTATTGACATTTCTTCACGACTGTCCATGTGAGTGTCGACTACATTTGTTAGCCAGTCCAGGTTGCAATCAGCTTCCTCACGATTAGACTTACGAATTTCATGCTTTTAGACTATTTTTCGCAGGATGTGTGCTGTTCCCACTAATGCATTTTAATACACTTCACTGTCCTGAGTATTATTTGGGATCTTTACTAGATTTTTATTTAAAGTTTTGTGACCATTTCCAAAGCCCCAGTGCTAATATGAATTACTTGTTTTAACATCCCATATCTACATATTTCAATGGAGAGATTCCTATATTTAAACTTTTTTCTACTTCATTCAATACATCATACTGGTCCAAAGGTATTGGTACATCAATCAACAGACGTAATATTTCTTAAATCTCCAATGCCAATGTCAGGTTTATTCGCCTTGACTTCACGGTCTGTATGGATTTGTAGATCACACAGCAGTGCAGTCTCCCATTGTAGTGACTGGTGCCGGTTTGTGATGTTTGTGATGTTTGTGATGTTTGTGATGACCATTTATTGCTTCCTTGAGGGCTTTTCATAGCTTTACATATCTGCCAAATGAGGTAAGAGCAGAGGTTGTTATGGCGTTGAAGGAATTCATTCATGGCTAGTATGGAACATGCGGAGATAATATGATCAATAGATCTGGGTGAAAATGGTGTACAGTTGTGGAAGGCGAACGGGTGGTGTAGTGGTTAACACCTCTGCGATCAAAGCCGAAATCTCGGGTTCGATTCCCGGCTCGTCGCCATTTTCACCTGACCGAAAATTGTCACATATCTTCTCCATGTGAAGGGTACACGGAAGAAATATGTACAATATGATCAATTGTTTCAGCATCGTGCTGACATAAACGACACTTATCATCTTTAGAAATTTTTAGTACCATCTTATCACAATGCAATGTACGTAAAGTCTAATCTTGGGCGGCTACTATTGCTGCCTCTTTTCATTGTACCCTTTTTTAACCACAAGTGTGTCTTTTGCGGGTCCATTTGCTATTGGTTCAATTTTTGGAGGTACTGATCGTTTAGGAGTTTCGCCATTTCTCTTGAAGTTTTCTTTGGGCAAGTAGTATTATTCCTATTTATATTAATGTTATTTAATTAAATCTGTATTTCACATCTGACGATGAAAAAACAAAAATTGGCGAAACTATATATAAATTAAAAATAAATTATTAAATTCGCATATTGTCTACCTTAAAACTGTTATGTTTTGATATTTGATGGTAAACGTTGAAGTATTTCAGTGCAATGATTGTTTCAGTGCGACACTTCTTACGCGTTATCTTCTTATAGCCAGCAAAGCTTACAATTTTCAATTCGCTGTCCACTGTCCTGGAGAACACAAAGATCTGCTATCTATTATATTTATAATTTTAAGAATTACGAGGAAAATGCTGCGGAAAGTAAGGATCACAAATATTATCATTTATGTGTGCCAACAACAAGAAATCTATCAAACCTATTAAGGCTGAGTAATCTGGCTGAACTTGATAAGGGCATACATAGAAATGCATAAAGCCATTTTCATATCCACATGGCAAAATGTACGAAAGTTGAAGGTCCTAAAAGCCAGAGTGTACAAGTGACAATACAACAAACTCAGAAAACTAAGCTGTAAGTTGAGGTAACACATGATTATATCTACCATATTAATAAATTTTATATGTCAAAATTTATATACAATGCATCAAAATACCTTTTATAAAATTTTAAATTCACAAGACTCACCAATGTCATTTTTTTATAAAACCTACCACTTGTACTAATTGGGTTCCAACTTTTAAAAAGTGGAAAGCAGAACCTATTTTCCTCGGTTTCATAAGTTTTCGCACTCTAATGGCGGACGACGAAACTAAAGAAGGGAGAGTCTACAAGTCTACATAAAGAAGGGAGGCTTGTGGATACGATAATCATCTTACAATACAAATTAACCCAATGAGATTTTTTCGTTCAAAAATGGACGATGTAATACATTAAAATAAAGAATGCGCTCGAAAGCCATTTTCTGATTCTGAGTTTCGAAATTTTACCATCAATAGTAACAATATCAGCTATTAATGAACTAAACTGCCAACTTGACTTAATACTAAACTAAATATTCAAGAAATTTGTGAATTTGGTGATGCTAAACCTCTGAACAAAACTTTCTTGGCTGGTGAAAACAAGATCAAATACCGTACTCGTGAATGATGATTATTATGATCTATGACTAGGGTATTATGATTCTGAAATCAATATCAATATATTTAATCAAATTATTTTAAATATGTATCCATCAAATTATTGACGAAATATTTGTAAAAGATCAGGAAATTCGGATTATCTGATCCTGTAAAGTATGAAGGACTGCGTAGCTCATGAAAACACACTCACCCTTTCCTAAAGCAATAAAGTACTTAAGACATCAATACTCTTGATATACTTTTCTGTTTTGTAACTGAACTTCTATGTTTCTGGCGGAAATAACATAAATGATGTATGTCAGTAGTAGTCTATTATGACTATTGCATCTACTCACGATAAAAATATTTTATTTTTCTTTCACTGGGACGTCTTTGGTAATGTCTGTAGATTGAAATAATCGTTACATTCTACATATTGCTGAAGATATACACTCGTCACCGTCATCAGGTTTCTAGTAAATCAAATCAGCATTGGCACTCACAAGTATAAGGTCTAACTAAGGTTTAACACTCCATGCTCAATATACGAGTAATACCAACGCCTCCTGGAGAAGAGGCCTGCGCATTCATCATTACCTGTGTCCAGAATAAGCATAGTAGTGTTGTCGTCTGTCGCTTCCGCTCGATATTGCGCTCAAAAGCCATTTTCTGATTCTGAGTTTCAAAATTTTACCATCAATAGTAACAAAATCATTAAAGGTAATTACGACTTAACGGTTTCTGACATTTTTTCAAGAAGTAAATTCCTGGTAGAGTGATATTACCATAAAAGTGACATAAATAAACTTTATTGTCAAAAAAGCAGTGGCAAACTACATGACCACGTGGAGGATAATAAACTAAGTTACTCTCCAGGAACATGCAAGGGACCATCCCATCAATTCTTATCAATGGCCCAAGGGCAGTGGCGATTTAATATTTGTGAAGAAATTGTTTAATAAATACGTACTGTTATCCATTTATTGTTCGAAAATGAACTAAACTGCCAACTTGACTTAATACTAAACGATATTATTTTGCACTAAGAGTTATTTAATGATGTAAATGAGCATTTTAATTTAAAGATGTGATAACATATTACCTTAACAACAATCCATTTACCTTAACAACAATCCTAGGTCCTATCTTTAGAAAGACCAAACTGAAAACGTTTGATCTTAATAATTTGTCCATTATTATTCACTTATTTAGTTTTGTTTCTTTTACCTGAATGTTGTTACAGTAATTTAAGAACTATGGAACAAATAGAAACACACAATTGAAATATCTATATGTCTTATAGCTTTTCTCACAATATCAATACTTATCATTCATAGAAGTGTTTTAGAGAAATTAAGATACCATGATTAAATGAATCAGGGAATTTTTAAATTGTGTGCCGTATTCATAATATGTTTGCTTAATAATAGAAGAAACTGAAAAATGGGTTGATATATAACAACGCCTACATTTGTTTTAGCTCATTATTTCATTCAACCTCACAGCAAATTACTTTAGAAACAACTAAAAGTTAACTAAAAATTTGTACAACACAGCCGGGATGGGTAAATTTATGAAACATAGTTGAGAGATACACGGAGAAGAAATATTTATTAATGATGTCGGAGTATGTTGCTCTATTTTTTGTAAAATCTTCATACAATCATCTAAAAAGATAATCAATTACATATCTTCGTGGTTTTATTCATGTTTTTTTTCTTCCGATGAAAAACGTTCTTCTCCAATTTTGTAATAGCATGTCATCTTTGGAAAGAAGAAAGAACGTGTACTTTTGAACCGGTTGGGTAGTTACCTCGCGGCTTACGTAGCATCTTCATGTCAGCTATGAATATAAAAAAAATCATATTTTGTATGATCACTAATCCCTTCTATAGAAAACGAAGCTTATTTCATCGCCTCTCCGGAAAACGGCACGACAACTTCAAAATTACAAGAAATCGCACTCAAATTCACACTTAAACTGGTCACAACACAAGCATACGTGAAACTTTAATGTCTAGTGTTGATAAACTACCCTCATTTTTTTCGCACTGTCTAGGTAATACCTTCCACCCGACAACGTTCCAAAATTCTGACTTTCTCAGTTTTGATAAAAGAATTGATGAATTTGATTACCCTGAGAAAACTATGGATATGCAAACCCTAGTCGTGGACGCCAGATCCAAAGCCAAATCAAGGAAAAGATTTCTCCGAACCTTTGAATATGACATCCCAGCCTTATATAGTTCGGAAACTATTAAGTTGGGATGTCACATCTAAGGTTGAGATATCACTTCTAAAGAAGAGGAGAAATCCTTTCCTTCCTCTTGATTTGGATCTCAGATCCAAACCTATTCTTTCAGTTTGCTGTTTTCGTACAGTTATGACGTTCTGGTTATTTCACAAAGCGGTTCAAAGTACGAGAAATGGAAATTTTTATAAAACTTCAGAGTAGAAATAACAAAATCCGCTGTATTGTTCCATAAAATGTTAAATAATAATACTGCCTAACTAATTCTTAAATTTTTAGTTATCTGTGTATAATATTTACATTTCCTTTGAATAAACATTCCCAAAATGATTTTGTATGTACAGAAATAGTAATATAAAACTTGTTACCGATACTGGGTGGTTTTAGTTTTTTCCCCCAACATTTACGGTTACCGAATATATCTGTATTCCCTAATGTACTTTCCTTCCCATTCTTCAACCATCCTGGAAGTATCCAATTTTTTTTCGCAATTTACCTTCTTCATAATTTTGGTTTCATTTCTTTAAAGTGAAGCCATTTTCACATCAACGAACATTAGTACGTCTATGTATAAAAAAGTTCTCCTTATGTCTTTTGGAAGGAAATTAGATTCCGTTAATGTTCAAGTCAATAATAGAAATAGGAAATAATACTAATTTCCTACGTAACACCAATTTCTCGCCACTGTCACCGGGTTTCTAGTACACTTATTACTACATAACTTAAATCAAGCAAACTCACGAATAGAATACGATTGGGCCTCCTTATCTTCCTACCATCAGATTGTGTGCCAAAATTCTGACTTTCCCAATAAAAGTAAAAATTCTGACATTTCCAGAAACTATATTCAAGTAAAAGTGAATATAGTGATACGAAGCAGTAGTGGCTTGGTTACTAACAGTTGCGGATCTATGGACCTGAATCTTGACAGATAAAATTGAAGTTGATAAATGGCATACTTTTAAAAGTGTTACCAGATTAATAATTGTTATTATTATTAATAATATACATTTTATTGTTATTAATAATACCATAATGTTAATTGTTAATTATTTATTTGATGTATTTTATTTAAAGGTAATATTTATAAAATTTGTGTTGTAAAACCGTAATTTTAAAACATAATTGCTCCCCGGATAACCCCCCTCCTTGTTTACGGTCTAGCTCCGCCACTGGGTATTAATTCTGCCTTTCATACCTATCTAGGAATAAAACTGAAACAAAAAGATTGGAATAACAATAACGATAGTAATAATAATAATAATAATAATAATAATAATAATAATAATAATAATAATAATAATAATACTTGTCTTAGTTATGTTGGCGAGGCTCAAGCCCTGTAGATTGCTTCTATTATCAGCAGTGATAATATGACTAGCTTTTGCACAAACAGTTAAAGATGGGAAAACATTAAGGTTGTTTCAATATATCTGGTTATTAAGTTAAATACTGACGCCCAGCTGAAAAAAAATCAATTACTTCAATTCCAAAATCTTCAAGTCTGGTCTGCCCGAACACACGTATTATACCTTGTTCCATAATTCGCTTTAGTTTTAATTTTATTGTACCATGTATTTGTTTCTATATGAACTACGTTCTGTCTTCCTATTCTCTCACGCGACCTACATCGCTACACGGCAGTCCGCTAATGAACTGACAATTCGAATTTATTTTGTGTTTAAAGCAAACTATAGAGAAAGTAGTACGTAAATAAAACGTAAGATTATAATGCTTACTCTGTCTAGAAAATTATCTTTGTAGTGGTACCTCATTTTTTGGGATAAGTTGAATAAGAAGGGAAGAAAAAGATTATTTACAAAGCTTTACCTCGTTTGAAACGGAATTATTAGTCATTATTAACATATACCAACAAATATCAAATTTTGAGGATACTAATTATTTGTTCAATATGCATTATCCTCTCAGAATAAATAACGTGAATGTTTTTAGTATAAGAAAAGAAAATTAGAGGGTAAAACTGATTGATTATTAGTTGAATTTAACCAATCAGATTTGGAAAAAATAACTAATTTTTATTCGCTTTTGCTTAGTACTTCCCCTCCTCTTTCTATCCTTCAATGCCGCCTGTGAGTTTCTCGCAATCTGCCCCAAACAGATCGATGACGTAATTATCATCGCCCTTTAGCGTACTAACTGGCTGACGGAGCGCCGTGAGTGACGGACGATTTCGAGCACAAAGCGAACTCCCGCTTCAATGTTTTACAGCTGCTCGCATACCGCCAACAGAGGACGGCTTAAAAACACTCCGTCCCTTGGGGCACGTAACGCAACGAGGTGGCTTTGTCCGGCCGAGCGGTAGCAGTTGTTCAGAGAATCAGTATCATTAGGAGAGGGAGAGAGGGATACTACACACTGACTTCGTACACAGCAGAGACTTTCGAACCATTGCAAAATCTCACTTCACCTACTCTACGTTATTTCCCGTTCCGCGTTCATTTTCACATACGCGACGTGTTTATACCATAAAAGCCTTTTCAAAATTATTAATGGGTTGGACCATTTAACTTTCACATAGACACGGTAGAGAGAAAGTTGAAATTCTATTCTTATGATAATAATGATAATAATAATAGTAATAATTTAACAGAACAAAATATCACATACTCTGTGCAATGGCGACAAATTGCCAAGAAAATTCAACATAGTTCAGTTGTCAATGTATTAACATAAAGCTTTTCTACTGAATTACATCATCCATCAGCATTAATTATTGATTTAACAGTGTAACACTGACGACGGCTACAATGGCACCGAAAAAGTTTTCTATCAATAAAACGCCAAAAAACAGATCAGATGCAACGGGTAAGAATGACCTGGAGACACAATGAATTCTTCATAAATGCTATTACATTGCAGGCTAATGGGATCGGGTCTGAAACATTAGGCATCTTAAAAGGGTACAAATAATTAGATGTGTAGAAATTGGTTATCTTCCAAACATGCCATCTAACGAGGACATTTCTAAGTGTTAAATAACATTTACGTCCAGCTTAACTTTGGAGCCATACTTCCAACGTGTTATCATCAGAGAGGGAGGAAGATGATATATAAATAACAAAATTATAATGATGTGTTTATTTTAATGGAACTGTCGACCAGTTGTCAACTAAATATTATTAACGTAATGTATTTTAATACGTATTTGAACGATATTATTATTAATCATTGTTGTATAAAATAATAATAATATTCAGTAATCAATGAACCAATCGTCATTGCTCTTGGAGCAATCCCTAGTTCATTAGGCTCCAACCTGGCGAAACTTCCATGGAGGCTAAAAGATTGGGAAGGGCTTGAAATTAAGAGGTACGGTGAACATCTTATGCACGGCAAGATCACCTACTCTATCCCTTAGGATGCTGGTTGCAACCTGGAAGACAGTAATAGCATACCGAACTCTTGACATCGTTGTTCAAGAATAAATAATAATAATAATAATAACGATAAAGTTATATGTTATATTAAGTTATATATGAGAAATAGTTTTAAAGGACCTGAAGATAGATCCTGCTTGCTGATTGATGTAGCAGCGCTAACTTTAAAAAAAGGGAGCAGAAAAGCTGATGAGATATAAAAGCTAACTAAATTAAAAACTCCCTTGCATTGTAGGTTTCCTTTTTGTAAATTTAAAGTAGTATTTAGATTCCATCCCAGGCAAACCAAGAGAATGGGAAGTACAAGAGATCCTTCTTTTTAGCACATCCAACATTACAAGGATCTAATCCTTTAAACAGCTGGCAGCAACCTGGGATTAGAAATTTCAACCACCTAGAATCCCTTTAGAGCTATCGAAATAATAATAATAATAATAATAATAATAATAATAATAATAAACGACCTACACGTTTGGGAGGTAGAGGCCTTATTAACATTTCCGACATTTACGACAGGCAACTAGATCTCTACGTCAGTATTTCCTTGACAAAGGTACCATGTCTCAGCTTCATGCAGCCATCATTGAAGCTGATCACAAGTACACTCCTATGAAACTATCAGAGGACATAAGTTATATTGCCACTACAATGAATGAGACAATGGGCACAGAAACCTGTCCATGATCCAAAAATTGTCCTCCATACCAATGGCTTTTTGGAGACAGCAAAACCGTAGGATTCACGTGTGCAATTCAGGACGAGGTTATAGCCACCCGAAACTACAGGAAGTATATAACCAAGGACCCAACTCTCACGGCAGACTTGTGTCACTAGTGCAACAACGTGTCAGAGCGCATTTACCACATCACATATGGCTGCACCACTCAGACTCAGAATGACTATTTTCAGTGCCACAATCAAGTCTGCAACATAGTACACCAAGAAATAGTCCAGAACTGTCGACCTTACACCGTACTACAAGTATTGCCCAGACTGTGCTGGTGAATGATTAAGTGAGATTGTATTATGACAGCACAATTTTAAGGTATCATGAGCGACCGACGAATGTTATGAAAAGTCTTTTTTTTTATGAAAGAAAAAATCATTATCTAAAAATTTGCCGAATGAGAATTCGACTTCGCGGGGTTAATATTTGAATATAACCGTCTCAAAGTTGCATTGGCTCTTATGTGTAGTCTCTAAAGGGTCTCAGTTTTTACAAATTCTAATGTAATTCTTATTTATATTCGTATAAAAAACTATCACCCGTGTCACAAATGTAATATTCCCAACCTTTCGAGACGTGTCACGAAATTTGCCCAACCTTTCGGGACAATTAAGAAAGTAATTCAACGAAAACTACTGCAAAAATGGAGAACTCTAGTCAAATTAGAAACCATTTTCAAATACATAGTTTCAATTTAAACGGTACAATTAATAATTTGCAGTTAGAAATACATCATTATTCACGAATAACTGTTATAGTGACTATTTTTAGAAAAAAAAATAGGTAACGTTATTGGAAGATTCATATATATAGTTATGTGATGACTAGCGCCTGGAATGAAAACACAGTCGTCATTGTTGACTTTGTAGTTTCCCTTGCCCGAAATATGCTAAACGTTAAAAAAATATGCACTACGTTAAAAAACAAAGAATATATGCCGATGTGGCTATAGTATTAAGAACCAGTGGGTATATGTGCATATTCTCCCCTTAGTAATTTCCAGCAAGGTGCTTATACACAAAAACTACGTCAAAATCTCGTAGTCCTAAGATGCATACCTTATACAAAAGTCAGTCGCACTTAACACCTGCCACATTGTCAGGAACTTACTTAGTATCGATATTTAAAGAAGTTAATTCACTATTGCTTGGAAATTGTCCCACAATTGATGAAGAACAGGCATTGACTGAGATAGAGACACAGGGATTAATAATAATAATAATAATAATAATAATAATGAAAATAATTTATTTTGAGGGGCCATTCGGGCCAATTATGCGTGTATAAAATACATTTCATACTATAATGAAAATCTCAAATTTAAATATATAGTGAGAGCTTGTCCAACAGCAAATATGATGGATGAACCTAGTTGTGTTGACGCTATCTTGTATTTATGGCTACAACATTCAAATTAGATTTTTCTTCACTCTGTCATA
This sequence comes from Laupala kohalensis, assembly GCA_002313205.1. Lineage (NCBI taxonomy): Eukaryota > Metazoa > Arthropoda > Insecta > Orthoptera > Trigonidiidae > Laupala > Laupala kohalensis. The sequence continues at coordinate 879,808 of NNCF01125876.1, read as the reverse complement.
ATCAACAATCAACATTTGGATATCATCAAATTACGTTATTATTTCCTTTGATTTTATTTACAACGCACTGTTTTTGTTGTCTAATTCTCCTTCATCTGGATATTTTAGTAACGTCTTCACGTCACGCAGCTCCACTTTTGCGTTCTCCCCCTCCTTCCTCGGCATCGCCTCGTAAACATATACCCTTCACACTCACATCTTCCACTCCCGAACTTCACGTCTTTCCACATTTCCGACATCCTCACCCCACCCTTTTTCCGATGCTCCCCTACCCGTCTTCGTTTCACTTCATCCCCTGCCCTCTGCATTCCTTCGCGGGCGAAGCCACTGCCGCCCCAGTTAGCACCCGAACCGCGCTCTTCTCCCCGCCGACCCGACAGACCGACAGTTGTATATTGGCAGCCCCTCGCTTTTCCACCGGGCCGCCGCCACCCCGCCTCCGGCGTTCCGGTCCCCGCCTCTGCCTTCTCTCGCGCGATGCGGTTCCACTTCGGAAGTGTAATTAATTTCCGGGGGCGAACATGCAGCCATCGCTGGCAATTACACAGACGCGAGAAGATTAACGACCGCCGGTCGGTGACGTTTTATTAAGGCGCGCTGTCGCTCACGTCCGTGGCCCGCGCTTCGCGCCGCGCCGCCGCCGTTCCGTCGCATTCCGCGCGATTTTTCCCGAACCCGCTCCCAGTTTTCATCGCCGCCCCCGCGGTTGCTCGGTTGCTCGCTCGCTCGTTCGCGTTCGCCTACCCTCCTCCCACTGCCCACCCGAGAGCGCTCTCGACGCCGCCGCCGCCTCCGTCGCGCGGAGCCTCGCAACTGTTTGCGCGAAATTGATGATGCGGCTGTCAGCGATCGGCGTGACGCGTCTGGTGGTGCCGGGAGGCAGCGCGCGTTCGTTCGCGCGCCGCGCGTTCTTGGTGCTGTAGGATTGCGATCGCCGATGTGAGAGGCGACGCAATGGATGAATGGGTGTTTTTTCTCCAATACGCGATGCTTCTCTGAATTTTGGACTTGGATATTGAAAGAACCATGTTCTTTTCCACCTGATGATTCATATCAATAAGGACTTTATCGTTTCATGATTTTTTTTTCGTTTTCTACGTCGAATTATATGAGCACGTATTGATTGATGACAATTCAATAATGCGGACGCTTTATCTGAGTGTGCGAGCCGGTTGCTACTAGCCCAACCAAAGATATTTTCGTTTCTTTTTTACCCACTTATTGCTCAATTCAGATCAAAATAAGCTTATTTTCGTACATCTAGCTTTCACGTGGACCAATTTCTGCACAAATGAGAACCGATTTTTGTTATTTTTATTCCGATAGTGAGTCAATGTTTTTAGAAATGTACCCACTTCCCATCGCTCCTGCATAAGACCATGCGCGCATATAGAGCGTTCGCACTGTACTTCCGGGTATTCTAAGATCGTACTGGACAAACGATACAATAGAATCTTCAATGTCAGTGAGTAGGAACATTCTTTTGTGTAACTGCTCGTATGAGTGTAATAATTCTGTGGATAGGTCATTTGTTTCATATTGTCTTTCTATTTTAGGACTATTCAAGCAATAAGGAATAACACAAATAAAATTAAAACATCAATCCATTTTTGCATTTCTCAATCGTATGGCTCCGCACGAAAAACTGAAATTGTGAACTAGAAGTAAAACTACATGTGAATAGCGGAGTATTTTTAGATATTAATGCTAATAAGAAGTGTTCATTATACGTTGTTTGGAGGAGCTAAAAAAATTCATTTTTGAAATTTCATTCATTGGACCGATCACAACATCAATGGGAGTATTATTCGTGACATATAAATTTTTTTTTGTAGTTTATTGGCCTCCACGTGATTTACGCAGTCTTTAATAATAACTTGGTAATAATTTTTTTTAATGAAAACAACTTCAAACTTGTCTTGAAATTTGGATTCGTAAAAATCACTTGGAATCAAAATATGTTTAAAATTCCATCAATTTTACTTTGCTTCTGAGATCAAAGAAAATGAAGGGAACATTCTGGAAATAGTGATAAGATATTGTTGACCACTTCAGATTGAATTGGCCATTTGGAGCTAACAGACCGTCGTTAATGCTGTTTTCACCTGAGAAACAATAACGTTAATTTACTGAATTTCATTGTAAAAAATTTAAAACGAAAAATTAATGGTTATAAATTACAGGATTATTATGGTGATTTTGGGATTACTATGGTAAATTGTACGATAATTTAACGAATACTCGTGTAAAAATAATTTAGCAAATAGTTATTGTGTGCGATAAATCTGACGTTACCGTAAACGACAGGTTGCTCAATTTTTCCGGGTACAACAACCCTTACGTATATTCCAAGACACATGTATGATTTCAAAATAGATATATTTTGTCTCTATGACGCGAATGTATTTTTCTTTCTTTTTTTAGTTTTAGCTTATAGAATATTACGAATTAATACGTCGATGAAATTTCTTCTTTGTTCTAATTCTTATTCCACATATCTAAACTCATACCGTCACTTATATCAACATTCAATATACCATCAAAAAACAATAATCAATCTATTTATTTGTGAAGTAGATATATCACTCTCTTTGTTTCTTACTGCGCATTAATATTACGTTTCCTTTATAGAGTGTAGTCAATTATATGTAGCCCGAAAATTTTTCCTTACACTTTTCAGTATGGAGATAATTGCAATTTTCCTGTCTTATCATAACTTAGTGCTTTGAAAGTGACACATTACTAGATATTTCCGTTATAGCTATAAGGACAACCGAAATAATTGTCATTATTTGTACTTATAATTAAACCGTAACAGACTCTTTTTTAAAATTTAGTTCCTCATTCCAATCTCCACCATTCCTCCTTTGTTACGATTGGAAAGACTGTAAATAACCGTAGTAGTAAGAATATAAATTCGCATAATATCAGCTTTCTCTTACAAGGAATACAATTGACACTCATAGCTATTTGTAACGAGATCATCCCAACGAAAAAGTTCTGCTGTTTCTCATCCACGCATCGAGCAATCAGCAAACCTTAGTTCAGAACTTATTTCAAAAATGTTTTTTGGGTGATTAAAANAAATGTTCAATACAATGTTAAAATTTCGTTTCGATGAAAGAATCTTGTTTTTTTTCAAACAAGTCGCGTCGAGAATGCTTTCTTGTTTGACTGTAAATAAACAAATGCTTATGACAGATAAACGCAAATTTTTGCTTTATCATAGATAAAGTGCGTCTTTCCGTGGTCACTTCTTTCTTAGCTCCCCATATTAAGAGAGTTGTTTAATTTTTTATTCGGCGTATCGCACAATCATTGACAGTCTCACTAGGTAACCGCAGCAGTCAAAGGATATAAATAAAAGGATAGAGAAATACGCCGCCTGCCATTCTCATTTATTCACATTCATTCACAAAAGCAAACTCTTTGCCTTATTAATTCGTGGCATCGTCAGACAATACGGCGCCCGCTCCGTGTTCTCAGAAACTCACGCAGTGTCCTACGCTGTCGTGGATCGACAAATATTTGTTAGCGAGTTTCTTCTGATTCGCGACCGTGCGAAGGAATGAAGCGTTTCGCGTCTCTTCCACGATCAGATGAGGCACTCCGTGTGTGTTTGCATTTTCTATTTAAAATCGCTGTTTTCATTATCTTTCTCTTAAGATTTCTCCACTGGGCGAAAATGATGAGATGAATTTTACCGACTACCGTCTATGTGTTAATATGATAAATTACTGAATTTTCTTCAGACGAGGACTAAATTTTCACACTTTCTCACAGCTCATCGATTTCTTCGTGGCGATTGCTGTAATACGACGAATTATTCGTTTCTTTATTTTCGTTCTAAATTGCAATTACTTTACTAGATAAATTTTTCATTTTTCCTATTCCGTAAAACAATATAAATCAGCAACATTTTTCAGTATTTAAGCTATGTAAGCAACAGAAGGAATATGATTTGTTGAGTTGGAAGTATCTGGTAGTCGTTATTTGCGACATAAATATTTCGTATATTATCAAGCATTTCTCTGAAACACGGTAATGTTAGTGATGTAGCTGTGGAGGTAGGTTTCTTATGTCAATGGAACAAAAACTCGCTTTCTTATAGATGACTATCCATATGGATCACGCTCCTTCTGCATGTCCGATGGATCGAATGAAACATGCCACATCGTCTTGGATGATTTTACTACCATTTTACAAACAGCCGGCTGCCACTAGTGTCCAGAACCATTTAAAAACTGCTGTGATATTACATTTTTACACCATTACCAGAAGCAACTTCCCTGCCACATGGTTCCACTACACTGTCTTCCGGGAAATCAGAATTCTACCGCGAAGAATTACGTGGGAAGATAAACGGGTAATTTAACGGTTGTAGTAAACGGATTTCCTGTATTAAGTGACAGACTAAAAAAATATTTGAATTAAGTTATTGAGTATAATCATATCTCTTTTCAAAAAAATTTGCATTTTTAACATAGATTAAAATATATATTATTTTCCATTTTTCCCAATTCTTTCAGCATAACTAAAAAATTGTTCATGGATAAGGAATAAAATGGGTTGAAGGTCTATCCTACTGATTTAATTGTCAAATTATTTTTCGTTTCACTGACAAATGTGTTACAAAGTACAAAAGGTTTTCCGCATGAAAGAGCGTTTGTACGAGGACACTAAACCAATTTACGGATGATACAACTCCATTGACTTCACTAAACACAACCCTATTTCAAATCCGTGTAATTCATTTCGTAAATTACTTAACATGCGGGTTAGAATCGGCACAATTGCTTTTCATTACCTAATCAATCTCGCAAATCTCTTCTCTTCTTGCTTGGAAAATTTTCTTGCAGAGTTTTGCCTGTTCGTTACGTTACCCTTCGTTATGTTTATTAATTGTAAATATTTTATTCTTTCGAATGTGTTGATCTTTTTCGAACGTTTGGCCAGAAGAATAATTGGGATAGGTGTGATGTAGTGCAAATTTCTTGTTTCCGCGTACCTTCGCGTGGAGAAGGGATGTGATAAATTCGGACGGATGAAAATGGTGACGAGTCAGTAATCAAACCCGCAATCTACTGCAGGAGAAATATTGGGTTGTCGATGTCGATGATGGATCCAAGCCGACGTGTGAAGTAGATAAGGAAAACCCTACTAAAAAAACTCATCTACTGTCGACGTAAAAATTATGTAAACAAGTTTCATATTGAATCCCAGAAAACTCAAATAAAGCTAGATGTACAAAAATTTAGTTTAGTTTATTCTGCGTTGACCTATGGAAAACTCACATTTTTAACTTGGCAGGCAGTCTTTTTAAATTTTAGGTGGAATAAGAAACAAGTTTCTTCCACGCGACTAAAGTATTTGAAAAAAAATTACGATAACTGTCTTTGTATGAAACCAAGTCTTAAATTAGTTTAGAAATGTCTTGTGAATATATATTTTTGATTATTTACTAATACCAATAGGACTTGTACGAAATCAACTATTGTTTTCTTGTTGATGGATGTTCGTAAAACGTGAAAATTGGCCTCGTATGAAAGCTTTGTGAAATTGCCAACCGAATTATTTATAATTTTTAAAGCCTGTTGATTTTATGTGGATCTATCTTTAATACCACGAATATAAGCGTTAGAAACTTCGTTGCATTAGACAAATAATGCGTATAAAATCAACTTCAAACAAATAAAGTCATTTTAATACAAATCAAACGACACTATTGGCTTGCCTATTGCATTGATTGCCTGAAGATAATCCACACAAAGGATTGATACGTTGTGTATGTTACTTTATTTTATTTATTTGTGTATTTATTAGTGTATATATGTCCGCTCATAAAAATAGGGTCGTTTGATTTGGTATTAATTATATATGCAGAAGGTAAATATGACTAAATTCATTTTATTTCCACGCAAACGCCAAATAGGTGTCAATAAATTGAATGGCGATATTTATTTCTAGTTCACTTAAGATGGGGACTGAACTCGTGTTCTACCGAACTGCTGAAACGATTAATCATTATCCCGGTCCCGTCTCCCATTTTCATTCGACGTAACATGATTAATCTGTTACCTGGCGGTGAGGTTCACCGTAATCTAAGAGATTTCTATGTTTGTGAACCAGAAATGGAAAATAATACCCAAATCAAGTACTTCCTAAGGGAGTCGCCTCAGATGAGGAATCTAGTCTCTACGAGACCACCTCAGAGGTCTTTGGGTTTCACAAGTTGAATGAGAATGGTAGACGGGCCCGAGAGGCGAACGGGATGGCGCAGTTGGTAGGCGCATGAGCGCGTAGAGCTCAAGGTCCCGGGTTCGAATCCCGGTCCCGTCTCCCATTTTCATTCGACGTAACATGATTAATTGAAATATAATCATTGAAAAATTTTAAAACTTTCTGAATTCGGATATATGTATATTTGGAAAAAGCATTTTATGTTAATTATCCCAATTCAATATTTGCTCTCAAAATTGGTGCCACAAACACTTGTGTTTGTTGTTTTGTTACCATGTTTCCTTTATATATTTAGATTCATATGTATCGATCTTCAATTTGTATAATTATTAAGAATCGTTTTTACAAATATAAATATCATACTGTCTATTATTTATAAGTTAGGAGTGGAGTTCAATAATGTTTTCAATTTGAGAGTTTTTCTGTTAAATGAAATATGTTGTTATAATATTCTCTGATTTCTTTATAACTACTACTTCGCTGTGTGCTTGGGAATGTGTTGCATGACTAGATGAGAGGAACCAGTCTCGATTTTGACGGAGTCTACCATCCAATCTGAGTCCTCTCGATGCTATCGCAGTCCTATGAATGGTGACTCGAGGTTGAGAAGTGGGAGAGGGAATAGGCATAGAATGTGTGCCTTCTTCATTAGGCGTTAAGTTTCTTGTGTTCCGCACGCACGCATTTGTGGAGAGTACGTCCGGAGCAGTGACTGGGAAAGAGAGTGATGGAATACAGTGGGGTCAGATAAGAGACTTTTATGAGTCGAAATATTGCAACAGACTCTACATTATTAAATTATAGATAACTCACACTTAAAATATTTGAAACATATTATAAATTTACCAACAGCGCTGATTTAGAGTCTTCGTTACTATTGTGCAGCTGAACGGTGGAGCTCTGGTTCTATCCCTGCTCTGCAGAGCTAGGTGATGTTTTCAGCTGGGGATTTCCACACACCAGACAAATGGTTTGGTCTCCAAAAGTTCACCGGCAACCCAACATATCTCCTTCCTAATTTCCTCACCTATGTCACGGCTGAGAATAGTGGAGACATTAAATAAATAAAATAAATATTGATCTATAAACGTCTTATTCGTGTTATATATTGTAGTATTGACGCGCCTTATTTATTACTAACTGATTACTCGGATTTTTCTTGTAATAATATTCTTTTACTCAGGAAAAAATAAAATCTATCTATACGGTAAAATCAAAATACTTTTACTCACTAGTTTTTAAAAACATGTACAGCATCATATTTTAAATGCATAATAATACAAATTTAATACAAAACTTGACTGCAAACACTACACCATCTCGCGGGAGCCGCGCCGTACGAATTTTCGCTTCAGAGGCACGACGCGTTTGTACCATCACATTTAAATTCTTGTAAAATTTAAACTTTTCGTCCAAATTTTACGATTTAAAGACTTTTGTATTTTTGTTAAATGCTCAAACCAAATAATCCATTAAATTTGATGAAGATTGATTTTTTTCCTTCTTAAATTGAAATATTATTATACACTCTTCACTTACGAGGAATTTAGCTGAAAATAAATGTAGTATTCTGACTTCAGTCATTAATTTCGAAACAGAGGAAAGTATGTGTTATATTTTCTGTGGAGAAAACTCCGATCAGCATTTCGTTGAAAGATACTTTTTAATATTAATTAAGTATACTTTTTTCGTTCAAGTTGGGGAAAAATGACTTTCGAAAATTATATATAT
>NNCF01125876.1:847595-871273 GCA_002313205.1 Laupala kohalensis | reverse complement strand
GGGGGGGGCGAGGGGAGTGGTTGAAAATTAATTTATATTTTACTTTACGTCACTCAGCGTCTTCGGGAATTTGAATTGGTCTCTTCACAGCCGTCTCACACATTTTCACGAAGTTTTATAGAATTAAATATCAGTGAAAAATATAAAATTATTTGTTAACATGTCCACAAAGACAGCTTGACGTATCCATCTTCCTTGAAAATACCCATGCTCAATGAATTTATACTATACAAAGTGTTTTCTTGAAGACGTTCATGAATTTTTGTTCACGAGTTATGTAAAAGTTTCAAGGAGCGTACTAGCTCGTCTAGACTGCATCATGCTATTCCACAAAGTTTGATGCATATTCCTCGATTTACATATCAGACTAACATTCATCTTTTTTATACTTATTTTTTTAATTCCTCTCTTTTCGTGCCTGGGTGTCAAAATTTATCAATACATTCCCTCTCATTAGATACGTTTCTTTTCTTATTTTTTAAAGAATATTTACGGCCTTATAGGAAAGTGCACATCACCCACCAGAGAGAGATGCCACTTTATAGTAACGACGGTCCCTCATTATCTCTCGAACGCACATCATCTAGTTTCAAAATGTCTAAAATATCAAACACTTCTCCTCTTTCAGTTAACTTTCTAAGTCCGTCATAGATTGTTTCACCCTGGACATACCTTTCAATAAAATCCGCTCGCTCATTTCCGTAATCGCAACAAACCAAAACAATTTGATCCACCGTATCCTTTCTAAGTCTACTCATACTAATGTCTCATTCTATAGTGATGTTTCTGTTGGCGTATTCATTAATGTTACCATAATCCGTTACGAATCTTATCACTGATTTAAATGCATGAAATCATTTCCAATTCTTAGTCATAAATCTTATATCCTTGACAAACCGTTTTCTTTTTGTAAAATATTTTTTATATCCCCTTTTATCATCATCATTTATAGCTGACACTGAAAGAGAACTGGAGCGGATGGTAATGATAATTGAAAAGAATACGTATAGCACTGAAACAGGAGAGAATTCTCGATTAAAATGCAATGAGGAATAAACAATTTCAGATTGACTTTGTTTTAAATTTGTCAAAATGCGAAGATATATTCCGCATACTGCGGTTCGAACTGCATGTGAAAACAATTTACGTAGGTAAGCCAATAAATAAGTCGCAAAACTGCAAATATAGGCAATGAGAATCAAAGCTACTTCCTGACATTTATTTCACTTTGCGACATAAGCACCCTGTACATTCAGACACTTATTTCATCTCCTTGAGTCCTTGAAAGCCGGTGGCAAAGAAGTCTTTTGGTTGTTGTGGCAGCCGACGAGTAACCTCTTGGATTGCGACATCATCAGTTTCAAAATGATAGCTACCCAAATGACTTATTAGGGACCCAAACAGATGAAAATCACTGGGGATGTAGGTGAAAGTCAGGACTGTGCAGAGGATGTTCCAAGTAGGAATGCAGTTGACACCGCTGCAGGACGAACAGGACGCTCGCCGTTTCTGATGCTTTGCCATCCCTTGTAAAACTTCTGGATCCATTTGAATATAGCATTCCGTGAGAAACGGTTGTCACCATTCAAGGGATGCATTTGGCGATGCACTTCTTCTGTGGACAGTCTTTTAACCACAAAAAACCGCACAACTGCACGCTGTTTTACTCGTGTACATTCGTGCAACACAACCGCCGTCGTGCACTGGCTGCCTCTGACTGACTGCGTACGTAAAATGGTATAAGAGAAACTGACGTTTGCAACTTGCCTTCATATATCGTAGAGAGAATAGCGCTGTCGGTAGTGTATGAATGGAATTTCACGATCAAAGAATGCCCNCCCCCCGCCGCCGCCAAAAAAAAAAACAAAAAAAAAACAACAACAAAGTAATGAGGAAAATGTATTCGATATAAATAGTATCCTTGGTGTCAATCATGGTGTTATTTATTTTGCAGTGCTGTCTACCTGGCGTTGCCCGGGATTTTTCATAGACTCGTATTCTTCATCTACATTGAAAAAATAAAATGTATCCATATTGTGTGATTAAAGAAATTTTATTTTCTGTTTTATATTGACATAAGTACATCATCTTATTTTGCAAATATATAATAATACAAATTTCATTCAGAATTTGATTGTGTACACCATTTTTGAGTTTCACCTTCAGCAGTGAGAATAAATAAATGAACGAAACCAACCTTGAGGAAGCGACGTAAAGTTGTCCGTGAGCGAAGCGAATTAGTCGAAACATCACCAAATAACTTAGCATACCGCTTCACTCTTAGGATAATTATTTAACTGAACTTGTACTTACACGGCACATCATGTCACTGAATCTATTGGGATTCAAGGACTCTGTACCTCCATACTCCAACCTTAAAGGAGGTCCATTTCTGACGTATGAGAAGTGTGTCTATATAGCTCAGAATCTCAGGTAGAACGAACCCACTCGCCGGGAGCCGCTCTGGTCAAATTTTAGCTTCCGAGGCGAGAGAACGGCGGCTATGCGGCTGCGATTTCATTAAAATGCTTGTAAATCTAAACCATTTGTACACATTATTGGATTTAAAGACTTTATCTTTGTTAAATGATCGAAGAATGCATTAAATTTGATTTTTTCCTTTTTCAAATTATTCTCTTAAATTGAAGTATTTTGTCACTTCTATTTTTAATGACGTTTTATCGAAAATTTAGGTTAACCTTTATTGATAGACTTATCGCGATCTTTTATGCAGGACTGTTTGAGGTGAAAAATATTGCCCTACATGGTTGTCTCCAATCCCTAAGTGATTAGGATGAAGAAGCGAATATATGTCTCCGGAGATGTTTGTTTTCCCTTATTTTCTATTTTTCTTTTCATACATTTTAAAATTAAAGTCAGCCTATGTTCTTTATGGTAAAGTAGACTCTCTCCTTGCAAAATTTCATCACAATCTGTACGGTGGTTTAGTAGTGACCAGGTAGCGAACATACAGACACACTTTCGCATTTATGTGGTTGAATAACGAAATAATTTAGGGATTTTCGTTAATACTCTTTAGGAACATTTCAATTCGGAACTACGCTAATCCTTAACAAAAATGATAATGATTACGGTATTAGAAAAAAACCGAATGATGTACATGGGCACTAAAGTACTTGTGGTATAAATTGAAAACACCATTTTAAATTTGTATTATAATTTTTAATTTGCACGATTCATCAAATGGCTAGCCTTTGAATCAAGATTTCGTAGTGACCTCGTATACTTCTGAACCAGCTATTTCTTCCCATTCCCCACCCGCCTCCTCACCATCTCGTTCGACGAGAGGAAAGCCATGTCCGAGCAGCGTCGGGGCAAACACATTCGATGGCCTTAATGCGTCGATTACCTGGCGCAGGGCGCGGCGGCGCGTGACGATGTTCACGACAAGATGATGAACCTGAGGGGGGAAGAGGAGGGAGAAGGAGACNCGGCGCGTGACGATGTTCACGACAAGATGATGAACCTGGAGGGGGAAGAGGAGGGAGAAGGAGACTCCGGAAGGCGTGGCAGAGGAGGAGATGCAGAGGAGAGACGCGTGCCTAACTAAATTTGGCAGCGGAGGAAGGGATTACTCCATCCCAGAGTGAAACAATACGCGCTTGTTCTGTTACGAAGTTTAGTTTCAGGAATTGCATCTTATGGTATGCAGGTTCTAGTTTGGGTTTGAAGAGGTTAGACACACCTTGAGTTTTTTCGTGTTGATTTCTTTCCTTTACACTCCTCTCGTACAGCAGGTATGCTCCCCATTCCACCAGGATCGTACCCAGGATTTTATTTCGGGGGAAGGATAAGAAAGAAATATAAAGGGCACAAATTTATTTCAATTTTGGAAGGGGTAGGATTGATTCTCCATATCCCCCCCCAGGTACGCCCCTGCACACACTAAATGTTAACTCTGAATATCCCTTTAAGATATGTTCTCAAAATTATACATTCCACAAAAAAGTCGTTGCCATCTACTTCTCTTTTCTCTATTGCGTTTTTTCCAGATTTTGGTTAAATCTTAGTAATATCTCGTATTCACCTAGACTCCAGTCAGTCATTCTTTTTTGACTGGTACTAAAGTGTAATTTCATACAATCGCGAAATACCGAACAATTTTCTCTATGCTGACCTTCAGCAAACGTTGATTGCGCGTCTACGTGCCAGCGAGTATAACTAATTCACTGCTATTGTCTGCTGTTTTATGGACAAATCATATGAAGTTATGCATACCAGCCAAAGATAAATTATATTCTTAGAAACATAAATAAATGTTTTATTTTGGTTGGTAGGCCCTTTCTTGCATCCAACCAAAATAATAATGAAAATACAATAAAATAAGACAAGAGACAAAAAATAATCATACATAATAATAAAATAAAATTAAAGTACGTAAAAACATGAAACAAACATAGAAATGAAAATGAATAACATAATCTCACTGAAAATGATAATTAAATTAGTTAGAAAGTAATACAACTCTGGCACAAGTCTCTCTGAACGTCCTAGGACTCGACAATGATCTGACGCTCTCAGGTAACAGATTCCACTCTCGGTCTTCTGAAACGGAAAAAGAGTGACTGAAGATCGATGTTCTGTGAATAGGAAGGAAAAGTGAGGTTCCACCTTGTGCACGAGCATTGCTGCAATTATGAGAAGAGATATTAGTGAAGAAAGAGAAGAGATACGAAGGTTCAGCCGTTGACAGAATACGATAAAGGAGACAGATTATATGCAACTTTCATGAAGCCGAGGCCAGGCTAGTTGTTCATAGTAGGGTGACACTTGGTCAAAGTAATTTAGAATGCACACGAATCTCACTCAGGCATTTTGGACGACCTGAAGTTGGTTAGCTAAACCTGAACCTAGGTCGCAGAAAACTACATCACAATAATCTAGATAGGGCATATCGAGACTATTTATTAATTATTTGTTGGAGAGAAATTATTTAAATTTGGGGAGAGAGTGTATCGTTGAAAAAACATTTTTAGAGGATGATATGGTGTGCTCTGACCACGACCATGTTTCATCCATAATTACCCCAAGGTTCCTACATAGTTATTTAGCTAGCGATATCAGGCGCCAATGAACTACTGGTTGGCAATAATTTGCTAAATTTTGTTACTTTTCCTACGTTTACTCAGGAAACCTCGGGATAAGCTGTTCGAACGTGGAGGAATTGCAAATAAGAAATTGCTTTAAGTATATCTTATTGGTTGTGTAAGATATGAACTTTCTTCCTTTTTCATGATTGTTGAGACATTGATAATACCATCCACTATATTGAGTACAGCTTGTAATCAAAAGTTGGTTATTCATATTCGTGTAGCCAGTGGTTCTGCCAATAATTCGAAAAGATTTCATCGTTCTTCCATGTGACTATTATATGTCATTTCCTTTCCTAAAAACTAAGCTTCTGTGTTCACTTCTTGCTTCTTCGTTTCGATATATCCCTGTCCCCTTATTCAGTTTCAACAACATTTTCTGCAACAACAATACGCACTATTACAGTTTCGTCATTTCGAGTTAACACATCTCTTTTTGGGGGGGATGAACATTGCTCTCCTTCATTATTCAAATCTCTTTCGCTTTCCACTTTATTTTTTTAAACTGTTTGTTGCCTACATTTCCGTAACATTTTCCACAACAGTGTAATTCCATGACATCATTTTGTCTCTTAGGAATATCCATTTCTTCTGCAAAATCCCTGACAAAATTTTCATTTGTTTTTGCTTTAGTAGCATTTATTATCATCCTTTCTTTTAAATATTACTTACTATTTTGTAAATGCTGATTACTTCCGGAATAAGCGTTCCATTCAACACTGCGAATAAATCTAGAAGGATTTAACATACATTAGGTATGTGTCGTCCTCTCTTAAATTAACGATTTCGATTGTGCTAACCACAAGTCCTAGTCTCTATATTAGAAGCAACTCACCCCGGTGTCGCCCGTGTGTTTTTTTATGTCACACTAACTCGTCCTTAAACTTTAGAATAGTCGAAAAAGACAAGCCTAAAATGATTGCTTCACTGGAGCACCTGTATCCCCAGGTGGCGCCCCATTGGCAGTGGCGGTAGTGGCTTATAGAACTAAAACACTTGTAAAAACTAAACTATTCGTCCAAATTTTACAATTTAAATCAGTTTTCATCTTCATTGCAAAAAAAGAACGCATTTTTTTATTTTTTTATTTTTACCTTTTATAATTATTCTTTAAAGTTGATGTATCGATTTATACGTCGATTTATAAAACCTTATTTTCGATCATTTAAGTGAACATGCTGTCGCTCTTTTGTCGATCTCTTCGAGGCGAACAATATTACCTCTCTTTGTTGCCACCTACCTCTCACCGTTTAGGCGGCGCAAGCGAATAGACGTCTCCAAAGATTGATTTTTTCCGACTGGGTTCACTTATATCGTAATTCTATCTTATTTGTTTTACCTAACGTAACAAAATATCTGCTAAAACCTTTTACCTAATATACCAATGAATTAAAAAAAGAATCACGTGAATCTGACGAGTGGTTCTCGAGTTTCAAGTGGATTAACTGGTTTGCGAACAGGCAGACTGGCATGAAAGTGACTTTGTTTTATAATTATTCATTTGTCGTCTCGTCGTCAATGCAAGGGTTCAAACGATGCATAAAATTTAGATGCGTTGATATCTAACTTTTGGAGTGACCCGCGTACGTTCGTTTTGCTCAAATGTTCATCTTTGATCAGCTTTACCATTATCACCATTAATCATTCGTACACACATATTTTCGCGTTTCTTATGGCCGACGCATAAGTTACACATTATCATATACAATGTCAGCCGAAGCCCTTACACCTTTAGCAGCCATTAAATCGACAAACAATGTCATGCAAAGTCGTACTACCGTCAATCGACCTCTAAGGTATATTAACGGGTCCCTTCTCAAGTCATGTATATACAAAGATCCCAGCACACTAAACATGTCCCTATTAAAATACGCTTAACCTACAATTGTTAAATACTGATTTACTGAACTACTGAATATACTGAAGTCAAAGGATCCATTAGTCCACTCTGTCACATTATATTAGGGGAAATTTTTCAAAACACGGCTCTTATATATGAACTTTAACTCCTTTTCCCTTGCCTTTAGGGGTCGGAGATGAGGATGATACGATGCCTCTTTTTGGTACGGCGGGGTAATAACAAGGGTGCTGGATGCCCTTTCTGACACACATTCTCAAGGCGGTGAGTGAATGACACGAGAGTGAATGAGGATGAGTGAAACTTGTAGTAGTGTGATAAGCAGGGGAAACGGGATACCCATGAGGAAATCTGCCCCTACTCCGCTTCGTCTAACATCGCGAATTCTAATTGGATCAGACAGGGTTTGAACTAGCGTCACCAGAGGTAGAAGGCGAGTTCCCCAGGCACTACACCACGGGTCGCCCTTATGGCATCTTAAATGTGAATAGACATATCGGTATTTCTCAATTCAGCATCCGTATGGAAATGTAACAGGACTTAAACCAGCAACCTTCAGATTCGAAGTCCGTCACCTTATCCATTAGGTCTCACGGTCATGTTATGTTGTGAAAACTAGAGGTGCAAAACCATTGCACATACTTTCACATTTACGTTTCTCCGTCTGCAGCATAGAGTGAGAAAAAATTCTATAATGAAAGGGTGTGATCCTATATAGTTTGGTCGTCTTCCAGTACTCAATTCATGCTCAAAGTCGCTACATGAACTTATTACTGTCTTTTAGTTGAAATTAGAAAGTAAAATAAATATTCAGAATATTACTTCAAAGCATATAGCGACATATCAGTCATAAAAATGTCGTAAAAGTGTTATGAAAATGTAATTTCGTTGTAGACAGAAATTGATGTGTTTTCGTATCAGCAGTGCGTTTGCTGTCATCCTATGTTTTTATCATTATCATATCTTTCGTTTCAGTTTATGAAAAGTGTATTCTAGTCCGTCCGGTTCAGAAGAATCGTTCTGTGGTGCCTTTTTTTAATGCTTCTTGAACGTCTGCTGCTTGAATCATACCCCAAATATCTTCATTCTCTGTACATGTGATTTGTTCTTCTGGCTCTGCATATATCTTTAGCAGTGTACTTACTATTTCTTGTTGTTTTCNGAATCGTTCTGTGGTGCCTTTTTTTAATGCTTCTTGAACGTCTGCTGCTTGAATCATACCCCAAATATCTTCATTCTCTGTACATGTGGTTTATTCTTCTGGCTCTGCATATATCTTTAGCAGTGTACTTACTATTTCTTGTTGTTTTCTCGATTTTCTCCCCTTTCTTATTTATGATTTCTACTACGAAGTTAGATATGACCTTTTTATAATACTTTATTATATCGTTCAACGATATTTTTCCCTCTTCTATTGGTTGCTCTGATTTGGCCTTTATCCTTATAGCACCCATTTGTTTTCTTTTGGTTTGTTAATATTTTTGCTTTGATCTGTTTGATTCTTTTCTGTATGTCTTGGGTGGTTGGATGTATGCTGTATAATTCTTTCAGGATGTGCTGGTAAAATTCCAGAGGGCACCTTTCAAACCTCTTTTCTTTTCTGCAGAGCATCTCTTCAAGGTTTCAATAATTTTTGGTTTTTCGTACTTAATCCACCAATACACCATATGAAATTTGAAAATTTGTGAGGTACAGATATTCCGTGCTTTTCGTACTTCTTCCTTTGTGAAGTTGAAATTCAACACAGAAGTATTTAACATCCATATCCCTCCGTATTGCTTTGCTCCCTGAGGACACATTTTAATATTACAGGTATATGCATTTAAGTCAATAAAAAAGTATTTCCACTCTACTTATATTGATTTTACTCTTGTCTGTGATGTAGATTCTGTCTATTCTGCTCATCGTTGTGTTGGTAAAGCAGGTGAAACATTTATTTTCTTTGTTTGTAAATTCCCATGAATCTAGTAATCTCAGTTGATCCACCATGTATTTTAATTCAACTGAAAAATTGAAATTAGGAAACCGGTCTTTTGTTTTAATTAAAAAATTTAAATATCCTCCTATTATTGTTTTCTCTTTGAAGTTCCTCAGTAAATACTTAACATCTTCTTTGAAGAAACTTTCCCTTTCTTTATTCTTGTTGTTCCCGGATGGTGAATAAACATTTATTATCTTTGTGTCTTCTATCATTACTGATATAGCTCTTCCATCTATCATTTGTTTCACTTGTGTTTATTCCTTTTTTTATAAAACATTCCTGCCCCACTGTTAGATTCCNTGCCCCACTGATAGATTCCTCACCAATATTAGTTATAACTTCATACCCTGGGCTATAAATATGTGGAGTGTTGAGTTCCTGTACAATTACCACATCTATATCATATCCATAAACAAAGTGTTTAAACGAGGATATTTTTGTTGGTATTATCATTTTGTTTAGGTTTACTGTTACCATTTTGTAGGTTTGTGATATAGACATAATGGTAAAGGACAAAGAACCCTACACTGTATATACAGACATTATATTACTTCTCTTGCATTCTCTGGTTCTTCTGTTGTCAATTCTTTGCCTTTCATGGTCCCCTATAATATGTTTGTTTTCTTGACTATCATCACCATTCCTCTCCGAATGTTTTAATTTCTTCTTTAATTTTTCTTCTTGATCTTCTTTAGTTTTTCTCTTACTTAAGGATTTAGATCCTTATCTTTATTGTGAGCTGTTCTCAAACTTTTCCTTTCTGACTTTTCTTGATTATCATTTAAATTGCGTACATTTAATTGAACAGTATCATGAAATTCTTCCTCAACTTCTTTCATCTCTTCGTCGATAGATCTGTTTTCTTTTGGTTCCTCTTCTTTTTCTATTTTTTCTTCTCCTTCTTGGATTCTTTCCTTTCCATCCTCTGTTGGTTCCTCTTCCGTCAGCTTTTCTTCTGACTCCTGACCTTGTTAAATTACCACTTCCATTACTTCCTGGTTTTCCTGATTGTTTACATCTATAACTTGTTTCCTTGTATTAGTTATAACTTGTGCATATGTTCCTCCCATTGCACTGTTTTCTCCCATTTGTACATTAACTATGTAAATGTTATTTCTTGTTTCATCTGGACACGCATTCCGTAAGTGATACTCTCCCTGGCATATCGAGCAAGTTCGGGGTTGTCCTAAATCCCAGTACATTTATAAATAGTGGAACATGATTCTTTAAGTCAATTCTGATTAACCTATTCCCATTTTTTACTCTAATCCTTCTGTTTTCACCCCATTTATCGTTTTCCACACTGTGAATTTGACCATAACCTTGAAGACATTCATAAACCATCTTTTTGTCAATCTGAAATGGGAGGTTAAACACTCTAACAAACATGTAACCAAAACCGCATGACTAATAAAAACTTTAACTTCCACCACACTCCGACGATTCATTTCACAATTGCTAAATTCTGATACAATAAATTGCTAAATTGATCACAAAACCACTTATTATCCAAATTAACATAAACACAGTTCGCAATAAAGTCCAACTGAAAACCAACTATTTCCCTTTCAGGAATCTTAAACATATCTAGAACAAAATCTTCATTCTCATACGCCTTAGACTTAGTTATCAAACATGATCTTCATAGTGTTTATTCGATTCACATAGTGTAATACTCCCAATTCTCTTCCAAAAGATCATACAAACAAAAACCAACACTCCTACCTTAACCGCTGACGTAACGAAGTCCACCAAACGCTGTCAGCAAGACGTCCGCCCTGACCAAGTACTAGCAGTAGACTGTGACCATTAGGCCACACGGTCACGTTTTGTAAACAAAATTGACATACTTGTATTCTGACTACCATGGCGTCTCAAGTCTGGACGCAACATGTCTGTATTCCTCTACATAAAACACTAACTCACGACCGTGACAGTACTCGAACCTGCAATCTTCGGATCCGAAGTCCGACGTCTTATCCATTTTTTTAATCTTTTAACTACCGCCCCCACTATCGCGGTAGTCCGTGTGCATCACACCGATTGGTTAGATTCTTCATGAGTTTTACTTCTCAATTTCATTTTGATTCAACTAATGGTAGAGTCATTCTATCCTTCGTTAATATGAGCGCTCCGTTTTTCTCTAAATTACTGCAATTTTTCTAAGTATGTATGAAGTCTTTGAAGTATTTATGAAATTTTTATAGTCTTTTGATTTGTGTTAGTATTGCTAAATTGAAGTCCATAAGATTTGTTTCTATGTAAGTTACCATAAAGTAATGCATCATTTGCGCGCTTAACCATGTACTTGCATTATTTATTTCTTATTTCACCTTTTTGCGGGGGTATATGATGTCAAGTATGTGAAGGTTTTCGTCCTGTAACATTCGACCTATGTTTTGCTTTGTCCATTCCCAGTTATCTATGTGCTTTTCATACAATTGGTGAATGGATATGTCGAGTTGTGGGTTAGTAAAATATGTGCATAGCGGTGTCTCTGGTAATCTTATTTAAAATAACTTTTCATTGTATGGTATGACGTCATTTATTATTTTAAACCAGATGCCTTTTGCGTCACGGTCTATTCTTTTGTTACTTATTCTTTTCCAAATCAATTGCCAGGATACATATTAATATTTTAATTCGAATTTATTATTCTCCGTCTTTAGTTGAAGAAGTTTATATATTTCTTTGTTTGTTGCAAGTCCCGTTGGAGAGTTAATGAGTTTTTCCATATAACTTGTTTCGAGATAATATTTCCCAACGTAGTTTAACTCCTTCGTTGCCCTTGACTACAGTATTGGAGGTGACTTGCTTCGCGGTGCTATCGTTTGCAAATGCACTTTCGTCACATTTGTCGTGTCACTTCTTATTAATACCCAATTTCATCTGATAAATAAACTACATTTGTTTCCAATGTCATTTAGGTTAAAAATCCTTTATCTGGCTCCAAATTCATAGTTGTGGATTTAACTTTAAAATATATTTTTTCGCCATACGACCCATGAAGCAGCTCCCATTATTTTTTTTTTGTTATTGTTTTAGGGATCAGTAATGCTTGTGCAATGTAGAATGCTTTTGTTAGAATGACACCGTTTATACGCCTCTGCCTTAGGACCCTTGATCGGAATTGATGGGATGGTCCCTTGCTTACTTCCGATTTACTTGTTTAATTAGTTTGCTGTCCTCCACGTGTTCATACGCAGTTTGTACTGTTTTTTGACAATAAATTTATTATTATTATTACGTTCTACTTTCTGAAATATATTTAGAATTTTATTCGAGAACATGTGCATTCATGCTCTAATTTTATTCAAAATCACTTTCCAGTTGTAATTTGTGGTATCCGATATGGTTTTGTGTACAATTATTCCCAAGATCTTATGTTGTTCTACTGCCTTCCCCACGATATTTAATCATAATCTTCGTTTTTTTTTATTTCCAAGCTTCATTATTGTTGTTTTATTGTGATTCAGTTTTTATCCTGATATTTCTCAATACGNGATATGGTTTTGTGTACAATTATTCCCAAGATCTTATGTTGTTCTACTGCCTTCCCCACGATATTTAATCATAATCTTCGTTTTTTTTATTTCCAAGCTTCATTATTGTTGTTTTATTGTGATTCAGTTTTTATCCTGATATTTCTCAATACTTATCTAAAACCTTCTTCAAAATCTTAATATCTTCCGGTTTTACCGTTAAAATGTTGACGTCATCACCGAAGAGGGTCTGTTGCATTGGTGTTGTAGATACTAAGACCTTGCAATTTTTTTCATAGCATTAAAACAAGTGGTTCAATAGCCATAACAAAATAAACATTGAAAGGGGGCTTCCGTATCAATTTTTTCATTGAGTTCACCATTTATACATAGGTTAGTTTTTATTCCTGAAATGATATTTGTTATTAAGTTCTTTACATTTTTGGAGTAGCCCAATATTTTCATAACTATCATTAAGTGACTTTGTCTAATCCGGTCAAAGATGTTGTCAAAGTCTACTAAAATAATGTTGGCTTTCTTTCCAAAGGATGAAGAAAATGCTATTATATCCCTTATCCCACAAAGTGTGCTAATTGCATTTCTCCAAGGAGGGCATCTCTGTTCTAGTCCAATTGCTTTGTGTAGACTTTGATTCAATTTCATTTCCAGAATTGTGTGAAATATTTTCATATCAGAATTTAATAAAGAGATGTCCTAAAATGTTGTATTTTGGAACCATTATTAAAAGAGTGACTTCCATCTCCTGAGGTACATTTTCCGAATGAAGTATGTTATTCACGGCGTACTTCGGGTTACCAACCAACTTATAAAATCGTCGTCGATACCAAGTTCGACACACAAATTCTTATTACAATCAGAAGTCTTACCACCGAGATTTTATGACCTTCCCAAAATTTATAAGGCGGGTATACCTTTGAGACATACAGTCAGAGCGATAGGTTCGCCTACATACAGTGTTTCAAAATTTCTTTCTCAATTCCTATCGCCGCGAATTTGACTGTGTGACTCCTACATTCGAAATTATTCTCACTTTATTGAAAATATTCGGAACCTGACCCTGAAACCAAACGACATACTAGTCAGTTTTGATATTGTTCCCCTCTTCACAACTGTATCTATTACAGACACCCTGAACATGATTCAGAAGGAACTTAGTGAAGACATAATCAAGTTATTCCGTCATGTACTAACTACAACTTATTTTTAGTGGAACAATGAATTCTACGTACAAGAAGATGGGGTGGCCATGGGAAACCCCCTGATTCCGGTCATCGCCAATTACTACATGGAACACTTCGAGGCCACAGCTCTTAACACTGCGCAGAAAACACAGCTATGTTGGTACCGGTATGTTGACGACACTGTTGTAGTATGGAGCCATGGGGAGGAGGCCTTATCAGATTTCCATGGACATGTCAATAACATACACCCACGTATACAATTTACCATAAAAAAGAGAACAATGGACAATTACCTTTCTTAGAGGACTTGATCTTACGTAAGAGAAATGGTTTACAGGGACACAGAGTATACCGGAAGCCGACACACACAGACCGATATCTTCATAAAAGTTCTAATCGTGAACCGTCACAAGCTGTCAATGATAAGAAAATTGAGGGATCATGCCGCACGTATCAGTGAGCCACAACATTTAAACAAAGAAGTAGAACATATTACTTTGACCTTGCAGGCCAATGGATATTCCAACACGGAAATGCGAAGGATGCTACGCACGAACAGAAAACGTGACTCTGGCCCTCGGGTCACACAAAATAAGACGAATAGTGTTTATTTACCCTATATTCAAGGTATCACAGATCGGATAGGTCGCATATGTAGAAAACATGACATGAAACATATCTTTCTTCCAACTATCAAGACCCACAACCTTCTCCGTCCTCCGAATTCCGAACTCCGATCCGGAGTCAGACGCCTTATCCATTTTTTCTAACTACCGCCCCACTATCGCGGTAGTCCGTGTGCACCAGTCCATTGTCATTTTTACATCCTCTTCTATATCTTAATGTTGTGCACATATTGACCATATCTATTTTAATGAGCAATCTAGTGGTTCATTAAATAGTTCGTAAGTAGTTGGAGAAATACTTTCTCTCTTGATGTTTTGTTATTCTCAAGTATTGATTTACATAATTATCTTGAAGATCTTCTTCGCTTACTTGTCTTTCTGTCATCGTGTAATGGACATGATGTGCTTTTTGGGGGGGGGGGGCTTTAGGACTCGTCAACCTCAAGGGACATAATGTGCTACGATCCATGAGATAGTATTATTTTTGAAACTGATAAAATATTGGTAGTCTGGTTTAATTAAAATTCTTTGACATCTGACAGTGGCATTTTACATATTCTTGCCAGTTTATTCTTTACTTTGTTCCAAGGTTCTTTGACATATTTGCATTCTGTAAGACCATGTTGTATCGTGTCTTGTTTACCGCATAACCCGCAGTTTCCCGACACACACATTTGTATTCTAAAAACCTAGCATTGGTCGGAATCATATCATTTATTGCTTTGTACCACGTCTCCTTTAACTTCATTTGGATGAAATTCACCATGAACATTTCTCCCAACATATTGCCATTTCACATTTGGTTTCTTGTCAACAATTCTGGATTTTGTTATCTTCATTTTCATCACTTCCATGTAGATCTGTTTTGTGCTTTTTTAAAAACCATACAATTAATTATGTTATGTTGAATGAAAATGGGAGACGGGACCGAGATTTTCATTCAACATAACATAATTAATCTGTTACCTGGCGGTGAGGTTCACCGCAATTTAAGATATTTCTATTTGTTTGAGAACCAGAATTGGATAATACGACCCAAAACAAAGTACTTCCTAAGGGAGTCGCCTCATATGAGGAGCGTAGTCTCTACGAGACCACCTCAAAGATCTTTGGGCCTCGCAAGTTGAATGTTAATGGCAAACGTTCCCGGGATGCGAACGGGATGGCGCAGTTGGTAAGTGAATGAGCACGTTAATATAAAGGTCCGGAGTTTGAATCTCCCATTTCGAGTTAACCATTTTCATTCAACATAACATAATTAGTGTAGAGTATTTCGCATGTGCAAGATCATCAGTCAGTCCCAAATGAATTTCCTTAATCGGGCTTACTCTCTGTCCAAATCTGCTTAAAATATTAGTCAAGCATTCATTTTCTGTAGTCGGACATACATGATACAAAATAATTTTCTTTGCCTCTGTTCCGTTTCTCTATACTCTCACTTTAATGTTTTTGATACTTAAAAATTCTTTACTCACCAGTTTCTCCACCTCATCATTTCCCTTGAAATACACGCACACACTACCTCCGCGTATCCTTGAAGCGTAGGTCTCTGCTTCCGCCGTGACGGTGTCCGCAACAGCCCTCACGCAGTCGCCCACCGCCTTATCTCTTCATATCCCACGAGAACAGCGTGGTTTTCATTTGACCGCCGGCCGACGTCTAAACGCCTATGCACCAGGGGTCCCCCCTGTGCATGTTGAATATAATCCTTTACTTTTCCCCTAACTTAAGTGATGATGGTGTTCCATAGTATACAGGTATGTAGTGTTGTATAATAGATGGTTTGGGTATGTGATAGTAACAGTTTTTAGAGTTAGATAAGGAGTAAATATTCATATATTATGTTATAATGTTCAAAGTGTACTATAAATAATGGAAAATATGTATCTTCTTTGTAGCCCTGATGAAGGTAAAATAAATTGCCGAAGCGTTGGCGTTGTAAAAGTAAGATTCTTTTTTATTGTTGACCAATCCTTGAAGAAAATTCTGTTAATTACTTGGTAATTGTGGAGCTTTAGCAACATTATCAAAGCATGATAAATTTAGAACATAGAAACGCCATTTAATTTATCATGTTCTGTTAATTAATATACTGGTCAAGATCAACATCAATATTTTACATTTATTCTTCACCTCATGAAGGTTCATTCTTCCCTTGTTAGGTTGTAGTGCCATAGTACTGATCTTGACCGGAAAAATGTTCTTCTTCCAGGTGAACCACGACGCTGCACCCATTATGCTTTTTGATATTGTCAGCACTTGAACCGTATAATACACTTTTGTTAAAATTACTACATTTATCAATTCAGCTTTATGGAATTCATTTAATACTTTATTTGAATTCAAGTGGATGGAAGCTCTTACTTTATTTACAAAGAGTTTCGAGTAAGAGTATTAACTGTTTCCGTAATACTTTTTTAAAAATTCCCTAAATCTTTTGTTGATTGACCGTTTTACCCCAAATATTTTCCATTTTTTCTTCATTTCCTAACTTCATTAGTGTAATGTTGTTTAAATTTAATTTTGATCCAGATGCTTTACAATATACATCTATGCATTTTTGACATTTAATATCAGCCAAGGCCCACAAGGTCATGCTACTTCCGGAAAGCATGTTAAATTCTGTCCACCATGGCGTCTCAATTGTGGACGCAACGTCTCTGTATTTCTTTCCGTGAACACTTCCCAATACGTGTTTCTAGTTAATGTTTGTGGTCTACTACGACGTTAGTATAGGTTGTACTGAAGTGTTTTTCAACCAATTTCTATACATCATTGCACTAGTTATTCCTGTTCCATCTATTTTCCTATCTTTGATGGTCTCCCATATGAAGACGCGACATATCTGGATAAAATCTGTGAGGTACACATATTTTTTCGGTATTGCTTCCAGATTTGGTGGATTATCTAATCCAATGTAATTTGAACACTCTCGTATCCAATATCCAGAAAAAACATGTTTCACCCATTATTGACCATATTAATCCTTTCTCATGTAATGCCTCACGTTTTACTTTAAGACTGCACAGACCCCATCCACTGTCAGTTTTGGTTTGGCACACTTGCGGACCCGGAAAATATGTAATAGCAATAGAATTTGTTCCATTATCTTCTTTGTTAGCGTCAAGTGTTTTATTGGTGTAGGTAAAAATTATGCCAAGCGCCATAGTTTGAATAATAGGTGTTATGTAACGTTCTTCTTCAGCAACTTGCAAGTTTTTAGTTATTTACAGGTTTATTTTTGTTAATTGTTAATTGTTAACAGTTGTTAATTCTCAACCTCTTGACACCGTGCAAAATTGGTGGTTTAGTGCTATTATCAGTGGATTCAATGCTAAACAGAATAACATTAATGACAGTGGTCAACCTTATATTAAGGGCACCTGGAATAGTCTCTGAGTATTGGAATCCGCATACTTGTTTTCTCGCTTTAGTTTCTTTATGTGTCTGAATCCAATGGACACATTTTCATCCAAAACCTGAATATTTTAACATCTGATAAAGATAATCATACCTTACTCTATCGGATGCTTTTTCAAAATCGATGGAGAGTATTCCTCCTACATTTTTATGCGCGTATTTCTAAGCCAGAATGTCTCTATGTATCCTTGACCAAGTCTAATATTTTCCTTTTTTGATTGAGAGGGGTGAATGACATGTTTCATTAATGGTTTTATCCTATTTGCTATGATTCTCTCAATGATTTTATTGTCTGAATTGAGCAACGTTATTGTTCGGTATTGACGTATATTTTTAGCATTCGGGGTTTTCTTTACTAGTACAATTACACCATTTTGTGATGCAGTTAACCTTCATCTGGAAAGCACACATTTTACCATCTCTGTCAAGTCATCACCTATTACGTTCCAGAACGTTGTATAGTATTCTATTGTGAGTCCTTCCGGGTGCTTGATTATTTGCTCCTGTAAACACTACTTTTTCTACTTTCCTCTGTGATTTCTTTCTGAGTACTATATTCTGTTCTGGGACCAGTTCATTCTTTAAATATTGTGTCTTCCTCTTACTCGTTTATTTTTCTCCGCTGTACTAAACTGATTTTTAAAATATGAGTGAACTGACAACTTCTCGTGATTCAGTGGCAGTTTGTCCTGTTTCACATTCTATTTCATCAATATATATATTTTTTCTTTTTTTTCTTCTCTTGCTGTGACATGATACAGGCTAGTCAGCTCGGTCTTCGCCGTTGTATTTTTGTACTCTGTATCTTTTCTAGTCTTTTCCGCTGCACTGTAATTATTTAAACTTTAGAATAATTTATATTAATAACGTATTCCCTTCCAAAAATTCTTTATATAATATATCTTCTCAAAGAGTTAAGATACATGTTTATCTATCCGTTTTCTTCCCTACTCTACTGAGAGTAGGCGTGATTGAAAAAAAACTCCTAGTTTGTTTTTTGACGACCATCTCCTATCATTCTGGTGGGTCATCATAAAAACGTTTTCCTTCCTCCATTTCGCCCATTTCTCCTCAAATGTTCCTGCAATTTTTTGGTCCATGTAGTAGTCGGGGGTTTAATTTCCGGTAAGAATGCCCTCTTAAAGCACGTTGCTGCGGCATTTGGATTTTCATTTCCACTGAATTGTGATCCATTAAAGAACTAGATCTGCTACTCTTTTTTTGTTATGACTTTTCTAATTCTTTTGATGCGTATATTGTCTATCCGGGAACCCACTTCTGCCCTTTTATATGTAAAAACTTTTTCCTTCTTTTTACATTCCCATACTCAAATAAATTCAACTGAAAGATTTATACTATTTAATTCAGGACTATACGTGATTTTTCCTACACTATTTTCTTTTCTATTCAATTTGCACCCCTTTTGGAATTTTGTTTACAAAAAAAATTGTATTTGATACCATTCACTCCACTGGAACACGATGCACATAAACAAAATATTAATTATAAAATGCAAACAAAATTCAAATATTTTTAAATTATGTAAACGGCAAATGACTATAATATATCTATTCAGTTTTCACCTTTTTTAATCTCCATCATAGTTTCTCCAGAGACAACTTTTAATAAACGATACCATCCGTCGATCAAGATGAATTTGCAGTTTTCATTCGATCGATTGCAGTGTGACCTGCAGTATCCACAAATAGAACGTGGTAAATTCGAATACACTTGGAATCAATCTCTTGAATTCTCTCTTTGGTTTGGTGAGAAAAATTATCCTCAGAGAAGTGCCCTGTGGTGTGAAGAGATCGCCTGTCATCGATGTCCTCCAAGGTGTCATATTTTGTTGTTATCTTTCGCGGCCTCGTCAACTTTTCCTCTTCCTTTTTCAACCCATCCCTCCTTCTTCCCTTCCTTTCTCCACGAATGAATGAGATTTCCGTTTCAGACGTGTCATATTTAAGTAAGATATCTGATAATTCGGATATAATTCAAATTTGTTAGTCATAACAGTCGTTCTGAGAATACCGACATTGATGACATATCTGCTGCAGCTAAACAAAAAACAAATTCTGGGAAACTAATTAATAAAACATTCTTAATGTGTTTTTCATATTGTTTTATTCAAATTTATTTATTTTTTTGGCAAAGGAAATTTGATTAAACCTTATTAATCTGTCACCTGTTCTTGAAAGTGTGCCATGGTGTATTGGTAGAAGAGATTTTCCCTTATTACAAATATCAGTTCCAACTCCTTTATTTTACTCCATCCGGTGAAGAATAAACGCAGTTCAGAAATGTTTTGTAAGAACGTCTCCCCTACGTGGATCCGCCATTCTGAATGCAAAGTCACCAAATTATTGAAAAATTATCTTCCGTAATACAATTTCAGTATATAACGATAAATAGTTTTGAATATTTAAAATGGATTATTTGAACAAATACACCGTAATTCACGCGTGCAAATCTGTTGATTTTTAGCTGGGATTTTATTAAAATATATTCTACGAAACACTGTGCAGGAAGAATCTGTCACTCCTACGTTTCTCGACGTCTTTAACCGGAACAAACGCGCCGGTCGGACAAGGGTATCTCAAGGAGTCTGTCCAAACGGATGTGAGAGTGTATAGTTGTGCCTTAGTTTTCCATGTAGAGCTTTGTTTCAATCCGAACATTATTCAGTGGTGGTGTTCGGACACACAAGTTTCACAGTGAGAAGATTATAAGACGTCATTTTCATTTCTGCAGCAGTGCCAAATGGGAACGATAAGAGCCCGCGTGGTGGGAGTTCTTCGTAAAGTAGACCGTGTGAAACGGGCGTATGTCTGTACGTTCACGAAGGTTCCAACGCCCACACAGCGCCTCTTGTTTCGAGAAGGCTCCACCTGCAGAGCCACCTCCTACAGCATAGTCTTTTGTTTCATTTGAACTCCTAGACAACTGTGAGACTTGAGGAACTGATCCGTCAAAATCAGGAACTCCGATGGAATGAAACTAGTGATTCTACTTGCCGGACCTCTGAGAGGATTTCGGAAACCTAGATTCCGTTTTGTATTTTGGACCCCCTCAACAGTCCTCTCCCTTTTCCCAATTCAACCAGTCCTCCCCCGAGCAGCATGTCTAACAAAAATATATCAATAATATAGCCTACAAAATAAATCAATAACCTTTTTTCATACATCTAGTAAACCTATCATACTTAGTAGCTCGTAAAATACTCATGGAAATACCTCTTTAATGAATAAATAACAAATACGAATATTACTCTTGTTTGCATCTGCCAACAATAATTTATCAACATTTATTTATCGACTAATGACTATCAATAATTTGTTCCGGGAAGGACTATTCCTCTGAGTCGGAAGTGTCAAATAAGTTATATTTTGCAGGTGACAACTTTTCAATTTTTATTGATTTCGTAATACAAAATACTACTTATTAGAGGTCCCCCTTAGTGCCAACCCTGTCCCCGTCCTCGTCTCGGAGACACTACTTCACCACAAATGTAAGTTACAGCTCATTTCTTTGTCCCCCAAAACCAATGAAAGTGAGAATCGTACACCAGTTACGGTTCAGAAATTTACACGTTCGTTTTATACAATTGCAATACGTATATTGCAATTTTAAAATATATTAACTATATTTATTGAAGTAAAATTATGAGTTAAAATAATGTAACACTGTACACAATTTAGACAATTCTCTACAAAAAGGATTTATAAGGTAGGTAAACGCAATGAAGTGTTCATTCTGATATATGGTCAAAGTACGGAAATCATTTAGTCAGAAAATATTTTTTTAAACTATGATCGAAAACATTATTCCATTTCATTGATGCAATTTCCATTAAATCTGTAACATTTTATTCAACATTTATACACTTGTAGCTACTATGAAATTTTATTTCATCTTCGTTATAAATAGATATCAGGAAACTTTAGTATCAAAACAGCACTCGGAAACTGCGTATGATAACGTGGGAGAGAATTAACAAAGTTACTCTCCGGAAACAAGCTAGGAGCCATCCCATCAATTCCTATCAAAAGCCCAAGGGCAGTGGCATAGTTAACAAAGCCGAAATGTCTTAGGCTCTAGCAGACGAGTCGTCAGATTGAGTTTCACACCAATCGCCCGGATGAATGTTCATTTGCTCTATTCCGGGCCTCTACATTGCTGTGTTTTGCTGTCGTCATGGCGACGGGACTCGTGAGTTAGGGAGGGCGTAAAAAAGAAGCGATTAGAGGAACAAAATTTATAACACTGGCGACGATGAAGAATCAAGTTTTCACGTCGTTTAAAGAATTAAAGGTTTTGAGGATTAAACATTTTAAAATAATGTATGTTATTCTACAATTATTATAATCGTCTCCTACAATTATTAACAATAAGTGTGTTATTGTAGAGATGGAAACCAATGAAAAAAAAATTGAATTCTGGATGTGGGGAAGGGGTGGCGGGCGAATTCGACAATAAATCTGACAATAGGGACCGTTGCTTGGTGTGGGGTACTTGCCTCTATTCGCATGATTACATTATAAGTTTGCGTATTTCATCACGATAAGATATGCAAATGTATCGGATCTATTCCAAACTCTAATATGGCATTAATTAAGTAAATAAACCTCACCTAAAGGCATTAATTAAGTAAATAAATTAATCGTAACATTTCTTGTATGGTGAGGATTTGCTGGTAGCACGTCGCGTCGTCTTCTCCCTTCAGAAAATTATTCATATTAATGAATTACACACACGCAAAATTTTGAAAATTTGGCTATTACGTTTTTATTATGGATAAGTTTTTCTCGTCGAAAGAAATGTTTTTCGGAAATGGCACCTAGACCAATGGATTCCTGAGGTTCGAAAACATTTCTTCCGATATCTTCAATTTCAGTTCGAATTGTTAAGCTCTCTTCAACGATACATTTTGAATGTTCGACAATAGTACTTTGAAAAGAGAGAAATGATCCGTTAACACATCGTCCTTCCATGCGCGTGGATGCCAAGGCGTCCAGGCAGCGAAAAGCGTATTACGAGAGCGTTCTTCTCAAATATTTGGACGACAGTGATCTGCGACCAACGCCTATAATTCGTGGAAGAACGACACTCGAAATGCCACGAAACATGAAGTTGGATTGCGATGACTATTCATTAGAGGCTGGAGTATAGCATTCCAAAATTAGTTCATTTATTTTTCTGCCTCAAATACGAGTTATCTCCTTTTACAGAGAGACTAGGGGGAGAATCCAAAAATATTCAGATAATCCAGAAACTATGAGGAGATCTTTCCAATTATACATTTTATATAATTCTGGATGTATGTGTGTTGTAGAAAGATTCAAAATGTTATGACCAATGTGAATTCGGATTTGAGATTTTTATTTATAAATTGTGCGCAGTTGGTCCCTATCCTTAGTGTGCAAGAGTATTTTTTATGAAATCTTTGGTTAGGTCGTTAACTCTTTGGATGAGACTTACGTATCAAAACTTGAGAATCATATTAGACAACACTTCTTGTTCTCCTTCTCCTACACAAAAATAAATAAAATATAATTTTTACCCGGAAATCAAGCGCAATAAAGGATGAATCAATTACCCGGAATGGTAACAAATCTAAGTAAATCGTCACCCTACAACGCCTTCAACGAGTTTTGGTAGAATTCAGAATTAATTGTAATGTGAGTAGCACGTTGTGTGGCAAGTTTTATGCATGTTTTGTACATAAAATTTTGTCGAATTGACATCATTAACAGACGAAACTTTCTGTGTAGCTTTGTTGCTTCTAGCATCATTTCACTTTACCCAGTCGTAATACCGAATTTTTCGTATCATTTTTTTTGGCGGGGCTTTACGGCTCATGTCGACATCAAAGGTCATTGGAGCCCGAAAAACTTGTACAGGTAGGGAAAATGCAGTTACGCACTAGGGAGAGCCAACATGACTCTCCCCGCGTGTGGGACTCGTCGAATGATTAAACCCTACCCACTAAAAACCCTCC
>NNCF01125876.1:793714-847133 GCA_002313205.1 Laupala kohalensis | reverse complement strand
AGCCCTAATGGCGTCGGGATCGAAAAGAACAAGAGGTGACCAAGGGAGATCAGGAAAGAGAAAGGAAGGAGTCTAGCACAAGTAAGTGGAAGTAATGCCAGACTCAGCTCGGGGCCCCGTGTTCGCCAAACACGTACTTACTAGATGTTAGACCCCTGAGGGTCGTATCATATTGTGAGAGTATAATTATTCCAATCTTCAATGGCAAATATAGTTCACAGTTCTACGTGTGATTCACTACAAATAAATCATGATGAAATTATATGGTTTATTTGATTTTTTACGTGAGCAGGTATTCATGTTTAAAGAGACTTTATGTTGAACATAACCATATGTAACCTTGGAGGAGAACTTTGTTGAAAACATTCATAACCAATAGTGAAGTAATTTACTATCACGAAATTTAATATAAAAGTTCAAACGAGTCGAAATATTGTCTTAATTTTCTTTGAAATTTACACTTCTAAAAATCTGTTTTTGAATTATTTTTTAAAATTTGGTTCCAAAAACTAATTATTTAAGAGGAGACTTTCTTGTTGAAAGGGTTTTGGAATCCGTCAAGCTTTAGTGTATACTAATTGGACGTTTCCTATTTAGTTTTTTATTAATGAAATCCATCGGTTAGCTTTGCGGCTCTGCAGAATGGTTGAATAGTTTCCAGTGATCCAGGAGAAATGCATGGACGGGGTAAACCATTCGCACCTCCCAAGGACTATTTAATGTGTGAGACAAAGTGTACTAGACACTTCCGGAATAAATCTGCGAAAGAAAGGTCGCTATGGTTATCTGATGTCGAAATATATGCATAGGGAATCTATTACGAATAAGGAGGAATGGTGGGGTGTCTGTGCCTTGAAGATAGCAAGCCGGACCGTGGAGAGTTTGAGAATGGTTCGTGATATTGGAAGAATACCTAAGTCAGAATGTAACATTTGACTCTGATGTTGACATAAATTTCTGATGAACAATTTATTCTTGAGCGCTAATGAGATAACTTCAACGTTCAACCACATCGTCGCCTCCCACTCTAAGCCTCTCCATTCACGAGACTGAACGACCTCGACTGCCCTCTGGGAGCGATAGAATTGAAAACGCTGTTCCTTGATCCACACACGGAGCATAACTCCAATATTTGAACAACTTCGCGTTCGGGAGAATCTTGTTCGATCCCCTCGCCTCGCCGCTTCCTTCTCCTCCTGCTTCCACCCACTCTGTTTCACAAGTCTCTTTCTAGCGCGCGCGTGCACGGGCACGGCCGGGATCACGCTGCATAATGGACAAACAGACGCTTGTCCAAAGAGCTACGTCCAGACACTACATAACGATTCCGTATCTCGGCGTTGGAGTTATATAAATAAATTTATGGTCAAAAAAGCAGTTACAAACTGCGCATGACCACGTGGAGGACATTAAACTAATTTACTCTCCGGAAGCAAGCAAGGGACCATCCCATCAATTCCTATCAAATACTCTAAGGCAGAGGCGGGTTTAACATTCCAACACATTCCTAACAATAAAATAATTCGGTACGTGTTATAATATGAACATAATACCAACAAATTTGTATTTTATAAAACACAAGGAAGTAATTTCACAAGTTCCTCTTATTTTCTAACCATAGATTATTCGCAAAGTATTGATGATAAATCGTAACTATTAGATAACACTGAATTCGAGATTTATTATCTAAATAAGTACCACCACTAGACAAGAGCCTAGCGGTGGAGAAAAACCCGGACCAGGATGGGGCTACATAATTAATGTACACAACCGTGCCAAGGTTGAGTACATTGTGTCACAGTTGTGTTGAGCTTACATTGTGTCTGCATTTCGCGAGTATTATTGCTGTGATTCACCTTTGGTGAGTCGTAGCAGTAGCAAAAAGTCGTAGCAAAGCGGAAGGGGCACTTTCCTCACTCTCAAGTACTAAAAAACCAAAAATATATTGAGAAAATAGGAAAATGTGGTCAACCAATTCATGTGACTAATCATATACTTCATTATTTCGTATTTTTCTAATTGAAAATAAAGTATGTGTGACCTCCCTGTGGTGGGGTTGAACACACTTATATTCAGGCGAAGTGGTGCTACCTGAAAAAAGGTTAAAAGAAACAATCTTTCTTCACTTTGTTATAAGAGGAGAATAATATAAAAATCCATCAATATCGCCGCTAATCCAGAATTTTGTGTAGATCAGTTCAGAAGTATCTGGAGAGCTTCATGAGCTTTAGAAATTTCACTTTAGCTTACTTTCCGTACACTTATAGCAAATGGGAGAAGTGTTTATTTCACTTCGTAAAAGAACAATACTTGGCCCCTTCCCCTGCTCAGAAACCTGGCCGAGAAAGACGGTGAGATCTGCCGTGTATGATTGTCTATGATGGTCTGACAATGCTGTAAGGATTTTCATGACAATGAAATACTTTAAATCATCTGGATTATTTCTTATAAGCTAGAGTTTCCATAAGAGAAAGAGTCTCGTATTCAATTCGTGTAGTGTGTGAAAGATGTCTCTAAAAAAGTCACTTGTAGGGAGGGAAGGAAGGAAAGTGGGAATTAATGAAAGAAAAAATTAGAAGAGAACGAAGAAGGAAAGGAGTGTCCATGAAAAAAATGTTTTTTGCCGGTTAAAAATATCAATATTCGTGACTACGAGGTATTTTCTGTTTAAAAAAGGGGCATGCACGAATAAAAGAAAAGGTATGAGAGTGTAACGCTTTCCAATTTCGTCAATGTTGAATGTCCTAAAATAAAAGTTTCTAAACCACAGCTTGAACAACGACCACGAGTAATCACTATAATATAAAGAGTTTATGTTTGAATGCCATAAATATGCGACATATACTGAAAGCAATACAAATCAGATACATAATGCTTAATTAATAAGAATATATTGTTTATGACCTTATTGGGAAAGATGTGATCGTGTAAATATAGTGAAAACGCTATATCATGTTTTAATCGTTCGCACGGTATCATTTTAATCGTTAATCGGTATAATACTTCGCGTTCTTCATATCCCATGACTAATAGGGTTGTTAACATATTTTGTATATTAATGTTTTTCATTTAAATTTCTAAAAAGTAATGTCTGGAGTTTTAAATATTTTACTTCTTAATGGGTGATAACTGGTTGAAATATTTGGTGGGTTGTCCTAAATGTGTAACTCATTAATAATTTTCTATGTCTGTATTGATTAAAGATATAAACTTGCAATTTGGCAGGATGTGGGAATTGTGTTGTAGGGACTCAGTAACACAGGGTTTTTCAAAATTCAGATTCTGAAGAGTTACTCTAGGTGAAATGTGATTTTTCGAAGTTTTACAATTATCGATATATACATCACGTCGAAACAAAAGAAGGAGAATAAGCGTTCGATATTTTTATAAAAGCTGCAAATTATAACAAACTGGACACCCTTACTACCTTCTGGGTGTGGGTAACTCTAAATTCTCAATAGTTCAGTCACCCGGGAGGTTTTGGAGAAGTTCTGATATTTTGCTCCTTTATTCTGATGGTGCCTAGTACAAACTACAACTTTGTTAAAAGTTCGGAAATGAATGAAAAATGCTCAAAAAATTGAAGAAAAATCGTGATAAAATTTTGTACATTTGACTTTCAAAACTCGAAACATCAGTCTCCAGAAGATTTTCAGAAAACCACCCCATCCCCTATTTTCTACACTTAAATGTATAATTTTACTACTTTTTGAAGAAACTAATTTGACGATCAAAATAGGAGTAAAATTAAGTCTAAATTCAGCTCAAGCGGGTTTCACCCCAATGGATGGCATGAGAAGGACACATATAAGTATAATTGATAATGATCAATTTTAGTGACGAATCCATATTTTGTGGAGTGAATGAGACGAATAACGAGACCCACAATGCTTTTAAAAACAAGTTCTCTCCCATTTAAGACACTTTAGGCCTTTCTGAGTGGAGTCACTAGACTAATTAGTGATGATATTTATTTCACAGATATAACTACTTAGTATACAATCAACTAAATAATATCAAAGAGTTGAACAGTAAAATAAAGAGAAAAACTCCCGGGCAAAGCCGGATTATTTTAATTAATATACTATAATGCAGAGAAAATAAATAATATATTAAATAAAGAAAAATAGCAGTTTTCTTTGTTATTCTTTTTATTCTATCCACATTAAACTAAATTTCTTGTGCGTCATTTCCACAAAGGTGTGTAAAGAAAATTAATTATATTGATAATTAGGTGTAAATTTCATGAGAGGGCTGGGCCAGCCTAACAACACTATTTCGTTTGTACGACTTTTTGCTAATTGTCTGGCTTTTTCTGTGTACTTAAGCATCATTTAAAAAACTAACCCACCCGTGTAAAAGAGTCTCTTAGTTTTGACACGAAAGGCTAACGAGTGGAAAATTTAAAATTATCCAACTTTTCTTGTAATTAAGTTATATGCGCATATGCTGTTATAAATTTTATGATTTCACAGCTCACCTCAAAGTACTCAGCAATAGTAAGAAAATAATAAAAAAAGAAATTAAATGATTCAATTATATCATAGTCACAGAAGAAACAAATTTCCATGTAACGTGTAGTTTAACGATGCAAACCTTTACGACGGACCAGTTTTTATGTACAGGTAAAATAATTTCTCAGAATTCATTGTATTGTCGAGTGAATAAAATTTTATTATTGTTGCTGTATTTGTATTTTTGTAAGTCAGTTTTCATAGTCGAACAACTCAGATCTGAATACTGAGAGAACAGCTTGAATGTTCGATTCAAATTCGGAGGAAAGAAATGATCTCTCCAAACTTTCTAAGAATAGGATGTCACATTTTATTCTTAGAATATCCCAAATATAAGGTTGGGATTTAATATCCAAAGGTTTTGAGAAACGCTTTTATTCTTCTAAATTTGGATCTCACTTCCATTCCCAGGCGTTTGCGACTACATTACTCTAAGGAACTCTGAGAATGAGTATCGTCATACCGCCATTTGGGTTCCACTCTACAGACGTTGACAGTGGTTGACAATACGACCGACCTGTACGTTAACACCATACGTAAGTCTTAGTCAAAACGTCAATGAACAACATTTACTTTGTGAACATAATGAAGTGTTTACAGGATTCAATTATTCTTGTAACTTAGGAAAATCGTGTGATTCCCAGCAAGTAAATAACAGTTCTTGAATTGTGAATTTCAAAGTGAATCATATTAATTTGGCGTTTTCACCCTATGAACATGTATTCACAAACACGAATTACGTTCTCTTTTAAGCTTATGTCAATAACAGAAAACATTGGTTGTTAAATTAATACGTATCTAAAACTATTACTTTGTTCTGAAAACAAAGTACGAAGTGACCCGGAGTAATGTTGGTGACGCGTTTCCTTGGAACTTACAACTTGCATGAGTCGAGTTTGGAACCAATATGGCGGCATGAGAATATTTATACATATAGTACCCTATGTTACTGTGACCCCGTCAGTGGAGTTCATTGCTATCCAGCTGTGATATCCTCATGATCACTACCCACACATCGCCAGCTTCCGTCAAGTCCCCCCTCTCTTCTACACCTCCACATCCGCCGTCGCGTCGTGAGTACACATACAGAAGAGCGGCGAGAGTGCGTTCTGTCCACTCGGAACTTGGCGAGTCGTTGAACTAGCGCATCGTCATTGCAGAGTCAGACTCGCAGTGGGTGGAAATTATTTTCTATCGCGACAAAATCAAAACAAAATAAACGAAAGCAAAAAACAGTAAACAACAAAATCAAAGCGACAATTATAACAACACTGAGATAATAATAATAGTTGCGATCTATAAAAAATGCAACCTGAAACGATCAATCTTATCTATCCATTTTATCCTGGTGAAATAGGAATAGTTATTTATGATGTTGATCTTGACCAATATATATTGTATAACGGAACGATATATTCGAAGACTGGTCATCAATAAAAGATTCTTTTTACAACGCCAACAATTTGGCAATTTATTTTGCCTTCATCAGGGCTACAATGAACAAACACAATTTACATTATTTCTAGTACAAACACCTTATTAGCACAATTTAAACATCTTATTAACACAAACAATATATCAATGATTACTCACTATCTAACTATGAAATAACTGTTACAAAAACATACCCAAAAAGTCTTATTATAATACAAAACAACATACCTGTATGATATGGAACCACACCATCATCAATTACCACCAGCCATAACCTCTAAAAAAACACTACATCTCTACAACCTTCCTGGTGTAGGTCAAACACAAAAATGGCAATTCATAAATTCATTCATGGCGAAACAACCCTACCACTGCTGCCAATCCATTTGTCAATAATATTTCTGTACATGTTACTTAAATTGTCAGTATCAGTTTATATGTTACAAGTTCTATCACTTAACTTAGTGATGTGAACCATTTCTTTAAGAAAAGAGATTTAACGAATTACAAATTCTTATTACAAAAAGAGATTAATTAATCTTATGAATTGCATCCCGAAAACATTTCAGCTGATGAAATATACAGCCAACTTACAACAGCGGGTACGGTACCAGCTGGTGTCGCTGTGAGGCAAGATCTTCAGTCCATTACAACAGCCAGAAGAATTTGGCAAAGAACTACTTGGAAGAATGAAATGTATGAGTACGTAGTTCGATGCTGCTATAGAATTACAGAAGTTGAGAAATCACAAGGACCCCATGAACTGCATAAACAGATATCAGACACATAATCAGAATTGCGGCATAAGGCGCTTTAAAATTTATCAAAATCAAACAGGAGGTGGCAGTAGAATTAAGTATTATACAACGAGACTATATATCGCAAGATCCAGCAGAGAATGTGATACAAGAAGAGCATGCACACTCTGAAGCTCATGAGGAGGATTTCAAGTTTTGTAAATGGTATTGAATCTCGACTTAAACGTCACCTCCCATAATTAGTCATAAAGTAACTACCATCTAACTGTTGAAGAGGTAAACAACATTGTAGGCGAAGAGATTAAAGAGGAAACATATCTTGATGAACTGCATTCATTAAGATACGTAAGAGTTTCAACAGATCAATCTCAACGGGTAAAATCTACAGTAAATGAGAAAACCGATTAAACAGAAAAACAATTGCCGTGGGAAAGACAAATTTTGCAAAACTATTGAGGCTATGCAGAAGGAAATCGGTATTCTAACACAATTTCACATGGTCCTGTCCAGTCAAAAAGTAGAAAAGGCTGCAATCGCTATTCAAAATAAATCTAGTTGTACATCCTACATCGGTTGAAGAGATGGATTGTTTACAAAAAGTAGCAGCAACTACCGAGCACTTAAACGGTATAAGAAAAGCAACTTACATCGCCAACTGAATGGCATGTTCTTGAGAAATCAACCTCTTTTCTATGAGAACCTGTCCCAAAACACGACAACCAGTGAATGAAACATTGTCAGTGTTATTCTGATGAAGAACGACATTACCCATTTTAATTCGAAAACTGATAAAATTACATAAAACCCAGCAGGATTCAGATTAACCACATGTCTACCTAGTGTGTATAATTTTTTTACAACTATACTTGCAGTCAAAAATTACAAACATTTAGAGCACAACTGTAGCGGAAGCTACGTAATAAACATTATAATTACCAAAGCCGCTCCTAAAAACAGGAGCCCTGGACGATTATTGTGTGAAAGCCTACCAACAAGAGTTTGTTGATTGCAGACCAGAAGTTCAGTCTTCGCCCAGTTCTCGTACGAGCTACCACGCTCACGTTCGCTTTTACATTCTGTTCCGCGTTAAACGGAGTCTACTCCGAAGTAGCGTACTAACTATATCGCTCACGTACCCGCGTGTATTCCATTCTGAGCTTTATATGTCTCAGGTTATGTGTTATTTGTTATTCGAAGTGATACACTATTCAACATTGAACTTGAATTTGGCGCTTCCAGGCCATTGGATTTACTTTGAGTATTGTAGAACCGAGAAAGTTTGTTCTAATCAGAAACTGATTAAATTCTACTTCAAGACTAATGATCTTTGACAATGTACTTTCAATGTATTTAATTATGTATGTCCAATTTTGCTTAGTCTTCATTAAATTACTTGTTCTTATAATTGAATTTATGTCGTCATAATTTATGATAGTAGTTAGATTCTTATTGTAATTTGTGTGGGTTCATCTAGGACACGCTGCACACGCTTAAGTAGAAGTTATCGATCATTTATAAAGAAGAATAACTCCCCTACAGACTCATAATTAAAAAATTCATTCTCTACAGTGGGTTCTCTACAAAGGCAATTTGCATTGATTTTATAGTTGTAAGCTTTAACTCACATTACTCACATAATATCATATAATTAGAATTTGAATTCTTCGCACATTGTTCTCGGAACAGAGACTCCCAAAACTGATATATTCGTCAAAATTTCGATCGAATATTTTTCAGGACTACAATACTTTTTATATACTATGTTAACAGAAACTTAAAACTCAGTAATGTCATAAATACGTCGTGTTTGGGTTAATTTTTATTGGAATTATGTGTAGAATTAAACAAATTAAGATAATGTGAATAAATTTTTTTTAAATTAATAGCACTCCAGTAAGTGACTCATGAAATCCATTAGCAGCAGGTCATTCGGTTGGCAGGAGGGTGCGCGACGGGTGGCAAGCCATTAGAGCAGGTAGAATCTGTCGATTTTGATGGTACCCAAAATTTTAAATCCCTAGCCCGACTTTATGACCATCAGGAAATGTCGAGTTTAAGAACTCCGGTTCAAATCTGTTCAATGGAATTCGTTCAAGTTTTTTTCAAGCCACTGATATTTTCCGATGTCCCTAGCGACCAAGTAACGTCCTCTCCACGATTGCGGGAGGAAAAACCAAATTTACGGAAAAGAAAACAAAACTTTTCCAAAAGTGATTGAGTACACGTTCAAATGCAATTCTGACTTCTGATTTATTTTTGGCGTATGATGATCATGCGGAAAGGACACCAAGATCTCGGTAACTTGAGAAATATTTTTAGGTATATTTTCGAGAACCGCTCCTAAAAGGATGAACAAATCCCAAATTTCGAGTGTCCTGTGCATCAAATTTTTCCAAAGACTACAGGTGCCAACGGGTAAACTTGTAGCATAATATACCACGCTTTTTCAGCTACCGCACGCACTATGACTGCACACCTAGACGACCATGACAAATGCTTTATATTCTTGCTTTCGTCCCTTTTGTCGACGTTGGTATCTAACGTAAGTAAATGAAATTTTATATATAACGACATATAAGAAAATATATCACAAAAATTAAAAGTCTTAATGTGAAAAACTGATTTTTTTAATATATTTTCTAAACTTTCTCGGAAACGGTCCATTTTAACCTAGAAATGAAAATAATTAATATTTTAGACTATTTAATGAAAACAAAAAATATTTGTGCTCAATTTTGTCATTAGTATTATGAGTTCTCTGTAAATGTTTACAATTATTTTTACTCTTATTTACGTAGTATATAGAAAGTTTTGTAATCGTAAAAAAACTTTGAAAGCGAGATTTCGACGGAAATATCCGTTTTGGTTATCCCTGATTCAGAAAAACTGGTTTTTGGCATAACGTCCGTCCGTCTGGGTATAGCGATTCTGAGTAAATGGATGAAGCAATTTAATTCATATTTTCGGTAGAATTGACTTCTTGTCGATGCACGAGCTCTAATTTTTTCACTTTAAAACTAAGGGTACTTCACATGAAGGTCAAAGTACTCTTTTGAATGTTTCTACAAAAAGGCTTCAACGATTTTGCTTAAATTTTCTTTATGTAAAGTACAATTAGTATGCATTACATCCACATTAGCGGTATTTCGCTTCAAAGTTTAGTATAGACGTTTGAAGTTATTTTGTGTCTGCTACACTTACACATTAGTTTACTCTTTCAAGAAGCTTCAATAATATTTAGCAATGTAAATAGACCAAGCAGACGTACAATACACTTCTCGTAAACTGAATGATAATGATAAAATACATAGGAGGACAGCAAACGCACTGCTGATACGAAAATACATCAATTTCTGTCTACAACGAAATTACATTTTCATAACACTTTTACGATATTTATAAGACTGATATGTCGCTATATGTTTTGAAGTAATATTCTGAATATTTATTTTACTTTCTAATTCCAAATAAAAGACAGCAATAAGTTAATCTAGTGACCTTGAGCACGAATAGATCACTGGAAACGACCAAAATATAGAGGACCACGTCAGAAATGACGCAGACACAATATAATTTTTTTCTCGCTCTATGCTGCAGACGGAGAAACGTATATAAAAAAGTATGTGCAATGGTTTTGCACCACTAGTTTTTGATTGTGTGCTAAATCTAATGTATACATATTGTATTGCAGTAGTTATTTCTATGTGTGATAGGATTTTGATAATATTGTGATTTCATAAGTAGTTCAATTCCCATATATTAGCATTGGCACTTAACTTGGAGAATAACGTATATGATAATACATTTCGAGATTTGAAATTTTATATTTATTGAAAGACATATTGAGAGCTGCTACAGAGAAATATCCATTGAAATTGACGCAGAACACGTAGTTGGAAAGAGTTTTGTATCTCCAACTTTGTGATTTATCTGTCATGAATTTTACTTGATTTTTCTAACACGATTCTGAGCTCTCTCAAATCTTGTATAAAGCTATGTATTGATATAATGATACTCATCTGAAAGTTTGATGCAGATCCATCCATTTGTTGAATTTTAAGGGATTCTTTTCTATGCTGTTGTTCATTCATGTTTCAACATCTATATCTTTGTGGGATTCGGATAGGTCTAGTATCTTCATATTCACTGATATTCTTCAGTGTTATATGTACTTACTTAAGACTGAGTCTAAGGTCATTGAAGTGAACTCAGGAATTCTTAGGAAGATGAATATTGTTTTTATTTCAATTGATGTTATGGTGATTAAGAGTGATTACATCGAT
Organism: Laupala kohalensis; assembly: GCA_002313205.1. Lineage (NCBI taxonomy): Eukaryota > Metazoa > Arthropoda > Insecta > Orthoptera > Trigonidiidae > Laupala > Laupala kohalensis. The sequence continues at coordinate 836,144 of NNCF01125876.1, read as the reverse complement.
AAAATTTTGAATTGTGTATGTTAAGAGCCACCGGACCAGTGAAAACTCACTAGGTGGAATCCACCACTGTTTTACAGTTTCAATTACGTATAATTTGTAATCAAGTAATTCTGGATAAACCCATTCAGTATATGTCAATATTAGTCCGTAATGTCATTTTCTCTTTGCCATAGTTCTATATTGATGTCCAAGAAAGTACCGATGGGTTGATTTTATTTAAATTACTTTTATAATAAATAAAATAAAAAACAAAAAACTTATTGTTTATTCCCTACGATTATTATTAATTTACATTTTATACAACATAAAACAATATTTTTTTGTATTGCTCGCAAGGCCGGGACACTTAGCTTTTGCAGAGAGAAAGTATCTTCTTTCAAAGTAAATTTACAATTAGCAACGTGAAAATCATAAAGATTTTAATTATTATTTACTTACCTCGTAACGTTAAATACTAATGTTGTTAACAATTATATAACGTAAGCTCAACAATGAAACGAGAGGGATTGTAAACGTTTCCTAGGAAAAGCGTTCACACAAAATATATCCATTGCCAGAAGTGCTACGAATCGTGTGCTGAGATTTAGAGAATCATTCTAAATATCGTTGCAATGGGGTCCTGGGCTCAGAGTTGTTCCTCTGTCGTGAGGAGCTTCTGGGAAACCACATTCAGCACTTGCTGTCGCTCGGAACATGATGAACGACCAGTGGAAATAATGATCACCAATGGTGAATTAGTGGAAGTTCACCCAGTGGAGAAAGAGACAGGTGAAGATAACAAGGCACAGACTGAAGAAGGAGACGCAGAAAGTGGCGCAATGAGAGCAATAATGATTGAGAATTTAGCGCTAAAAACTGCTTTGATAATAGAAAAGCAAGATCTGGAACAGCAGATAATTTCTTACCAGAAGCAACACGAACAAGATGCCAAACTTATTAAAGAGCATACGGAAAGAGCTAATGCTGAAGCGTGCGAAAAGAACAAAGCTTTTGAAGAACTTGCTGCTCAACAAAATGCATACGATAATCTCCACCAGGCTTATGAGGATTTAGGGGAACGATACAAGAAACTGTTCAAAAACCCTTGCTCGTGCTTCTATGCAAAGAACGCTGAAGAAATTCTGTTTCAACGTTACAATAGTGAGGAAGACAGCCCACCGTTCATTGAAGAAGGAAAGTGCACAGCGGATCTCATACCAAAGGAAATCAATGACGTATCTGGCTTCCTACCATTAGATGATGACAATTCTTATTACCTTTATTCAGCATCGGAAGTGAGTGACGCAGGAGAGGAAATAAATGAGCGTGATGAAGATCAGAAGAACACCGGATCAAATGAAGCGGAAGCAGACGCCCCAGCTGGAAAAGATGAAGAACTCTGGTGGCTTCCGGAAGATCTCCGTTGAGACAATTCCCGAACTGGACGCAAATACTTGGAATTGACGATTTATTTACCTATGAGGACATCTATATCCAAAACTGACGATTCTATAACCCAATTATGACGAAATCTCTATGAGGACATCACTTAGGATGACCGAGTCTACTCACTGACATCATATGATCTGATTACAGAGATGGCAAAGTAGCCAAATGAATGAAAATGTTGGAAATTCAAAATGCGTACTCTACAAATCAATGATAGTGTTTTGTTCTTGGTCTTATTAATTTACCGTAAGGAGATTAAACAAATGGTCAAAATTACAAAAAAGAACTGCAAGGAGCACGAATCATAGGCCTTTGGACTGCGAGGGGTTGCAAATCATATGTCAACTCAAAACAAATTATACTGCATCATTTGCGAATTCACAATGCCATTCGGTGTTTGCTCCTACAGCGAGAAATACAAATCTATCTTCGTTGTACTTGTGCAAAGTTGCATCTTTCGATAATCTTATGTTTGTAATCGTCTGGAACAAATATGTTTTCGTCAATATATTTGAAGTCACGGGAAAAATTTTGAAAACCCCGTATATCTCCAGTTTCTATCAAGAGGAAAATTACAATCTTAACTACATCGGAAATACATGGAGAAATTAAGTTCACACNTCTTAACTACATCGGAAATACATGGAGAAATTAAGTTCACACTGTCAAAACATATCTTTATACCATAAACTTTTTTTTAGTATTTAATCCCAAACACAATTAGATAGACCTGCAAATACACAGTCGCAATTTGATGTACAATAATATATGTCAACCTAATACAGGATCAGTGAGCAGGTATTGATTATTTTATGAAAATAAATATAATCCTGCGATTGGATCTGCTTTTGGGAAAGTTTTGGACAAGAGATTTCCGTCTACTTGGCCGTACATAACCAAGAAGGTATGAATCAGATATTGCTCCATAATCAGATAATATTGGTGGACAGAAATACATGATGTCATTTGGACTAGGATGTGATGCAGGATCAGTGAGTATGTAAAGATAGACGTCCTTAAAAATGAATATAGTTCTGCGATTATATCTGCTTATGAGAGAATATTGAACAAGAACTTTTCGTCTATTGCAATCGTATGTAACCGAGATGACGATACGACAGTCAATGAATGTTATCATTCTACGGACAAACTTGACTCTTCTGACCTGGCCAACGATTGTGCGACAAAAGATGACCTGGCCAACAAATGTGTAACAAATTTATAGACATTATTTCTTTAAAGAAGAAGTCTGACTTATGTTTCGATATGTATCATTTTAATACTTCGGTACGATGAGACATCTTTGAATCCAATTGAGTAGAAGTAATTATTTATAATGTATTGAACCACAGCCATGAAAATGGTGTACACATGCATAATCTAATGTTTCATTTGGTTATTGGTTTGCTAGATAATGCAATTTGCCTATTGGTTTTAAAGAAATTAAATTCCAAACAAATTTAAAGTTTAGTGCATTTCACTGATGTGCAGTAATAAAATTATATATTGTTAAATTACAAACTTTGTTGAAGAGTTTTACGTTAAGAGATCATAAAACTTAAATAATCTTAATAATTCGTGCATAATCTCGTAAATAATATATAATGCAACTTCGTGGGTGCATTATTATTTATGTGTTACTACTCTATTTTATATGTTAAACCGATATCTGTTTTAATGAAAAATAAATGTTTTAAATATATAAAATATGTTTTTTATTTATGGTTAATTTAATTTGTTTTATAGTATTAATAATAATAATATTTAAAAAATTGGTAAAAGGGGAGTAGGTATTGTTGTAATTCACATCTGAAAAGGGATTATGTACCTTTTCAATTAGAATACTTATGAAATAAATACATGATAAAATTCACCTAACCACTATGTTTTNTCACCTAATCACTATGTTTTTTTAAAATACAAATCTTTATTTACAATTAAGAACTTTTTACAAGTTACAATTATTATGTGAATTCAAAGGATATATTAAGAAAACAAGCAATGGAAATAGTTTTAAAAATATGAGAATCTACATTTGAAATAGCGTTATACCGTATTGTCCTGTTATATACAATATTCTCAATTAGATTTGTGTAATTAATTGAAATTGTAATTTATTGTGTTCCACGTTGCGTACTGCGATCGACCTTAGAATAATTTGCTGTTGCCATTGAAGTTCGCCGTACATTAAAGTATTTTTTATATTGTCCCAACAGAGCTATTGCAGCATGAAAATTGAAAGGAAATTGAGTTGCCATATGTTATCATCCAACGGCCATTCATCTTAAGTGGGCGGACCATTGATGGGACAACTCTTTTCATTTCTACTCCCTTCCTACAACTGAAGGACTATAGAAGAATCACGACTGAACTTGATGTTAATCAGCCGAGCAGTTGAACTTGAGATTCTCTCACTAATTGGCCGCCCAAAAGCAATAAAATAACTTCAGACTAATTTCACAACATTCTAAAAGTACTTTATCATTGCTTTACACTGAGGAAAAAAATTAATAAATAAATAAGCGTACTCTCCACTACTTCCTAATTTTTACATTTATTGTTTAATAACATTGGTTTTGCTATAAGTTAAAGTTAGGATTTTTCATTAACCTGAATGAATCAAAGTTAAAGCTGTAATAACGTGTTTTTTACTATCTAAATAAGTGAACAGGTCCTTTTATGTTCCAATTATCCAAGTTGACTGTACATACACACAATGAAAATAAAATTTTATATTTTTTTTCAATGAGAGTCATCCGAATAATTGGGCAAGTTAAAATAGGCAAGAATACCCGTATTCCTACACGACAGTTGAGGTGTCTGCCATGACGTCATCAACATGAAGTCACTGATAAATACATTACACCTGGTATAGAGCTTCCATTTTAGAACAATTCGTCATGAATCGATCTCGGGGAATTTTCCTTGCTTCCGCCGAGGTAACAACTTCTCGGTGAAGGCATGAAATGCTATGACTCATAAGCTTCGTGAACTTACTGTATCTGATTAACTTATTCTACCTGCCTTGATAACATTGAACTGCATATTCCTACTCATACCGTTATATTGACTAGCATTGTACGGAAATTAGATGTATACTTGTGTATTCTGTATAAGACGCAGAATATGTATACTTGTTTTGTGAAGATCTTTACTTATTTATGGAGTCCACATCTGAGAAAATCTCTCAATCCTCTCTTCACCAGACACACAAAGAAGAATGAAGAAGGTAGATAACAATGTTATAAAAAATCTATTAAACCTTGAAATTACTGTCGTTGAGTTTGCATAGAGCTCAAGAATCGCGCGCTTCTCGTTTAAATTTGAAATTAAGAATTTAATTATATGCAATAATGAAATGAAGAAATGAGAACGTCCTTACGAATGTGCGAAGTTTACAAAGAACTGTTTGTAGATTGCAAACAAGCTAAGAATCATGCGAAAAGTACGTCCTCTGTATTGCAATTATCGTTATTTTTCCTTCTAATTTACGAAGTTTCTGATAGATGGCGCTGTAGTTGCAAACAGAAACAGATTCAGTTACCGAATCAGAAGTTCATTTACTTCAAGCCTCAATTTTAGTATAATAACATTTAATTTGATTGAAAGTAGCACTAAATATTCATTTTCAAGATATTTGTACATAATATAAATACAATTTAGCCAAAAAAAAGTATGCATAGACAAACCTCCAAGCAGTGCTGTTGCAGTTGGAGAGTCCGTCATCCAATTCTCAGGAATTCTCCTGAGAATTCTCCGTGAATTCTCAGGAAAAAGATTTTTATAATCGATTTCTGCCATTAAAGACTCTTTCAAAATCTTCGGAAATCCCTTCCCCCTGTACTAACCTAATTAGAAGAATTATATCAATATACTGCTTCCGAGATCCAAAGAAGAAATTTCATTATGTTTCCAGTCACCAATGGAATTAATCCTTCTGATTTAAAACCATCCTGTACATATGTTCAAAGTTGTAACAGAGCTATATAGCTAACAAATCTGGAGGGACGCGCAAGATTCAAATGTGATTATCGGAAACTATCGATAGATGATTTACTGTCGATGTTGGTCGATAACCAAAACTGTCGATACCTATCGATAGTTTTCCGCCTTTACGTGGTTAATGTGTGTTGGGGATAATTATATTGACAATTTTTGTAAAAATTGATGAATTAAATGATGACTTTGTGATCTCAAACTACATTTTGAAGAGTGTGAATCCAGATGTAACTAATTTATTTCTATTTATTTTTTCGCTCGCTCAATTTTAAAAGTTTCTATTTCGCAACCTCCATTTACATCTGAACACCTGTTTATTAGTAATAATACTGCCATTCACTTTCGTGCAAATACAAATTGCTTAATATATTCTGACCGCGAGAAAGGTTCGTCAAAAGTATGTTAATCCTTTGGTATACTTTCGGCAAAACCTTGAGCAGGTTGATAGCTCAGGCTTATAGGTAGCACATAGGAAAGTTCCTCCGAAAATTCCGTCCAAATCACAGGAATGACTTTGGAACTAGAAGTTGAAGATGTTTCCTATTGTATTATAGCTCAAAGAACAATTTATACTTATTCTTGAGCCTACCAACTAACGGAACGAGCATACTTTAAAAATGATCACAGAAACGTAATACGCAATTTGAGCTTGATACACTGACTTTGTCTTTTTTAAGAATATTTTCAGATCTACTTCTCACTTATATTCTTAAAATATATTTTGAATTATAAAATATGCATTTGTAATGCATATTTTCATATTATTGTTTACGAGCCAGACTGAATTTCAACACTATTGTAATTAATTATCCTACAAACCAGTGCTATATTAGCACATTGAACATTCAGCCGTCTCACATTGAACATTCAGCTTGATGGAGAATCTTGCCCAGTTCGTGGTAGCCCGATTAGGGGTATTCAAAAGGTTCTTTGTGGAGTCCATATCTTTCCGTTTATACCCTGAGTGATATACCGCTGTCTTGTCCTATGTGTCCTCCTTACTTTTCATTTGAATTTCCGAATTTCTTTATTATCATATTCCGGATCAGCCTTGACATGTTGTGTGAAACAAACGTATTCATAAATAATAAATTGTACTTATAATGACCCCGTGGCGTAGTCGCTCGCCTTCTACCTCTGGGGACGCAGGTTCAAACCCGGTCCGATCAAAGTAGAATCCGAGGTGGTGGACGGAGCGGTGTTCGCGGCAGGTTTTCTCGGGGTACTCCCATTTCCTCTGCGTATAATTCCACCACAACATTCACTCAAAATTATTCACCCCCATTTCATTCATAATCACCGCTTCAGGGGAGGTGCGATAGTAAGGGTATCCGGCACCCTAGTATTCCCCAGCTCCAGTCAAAAACGAAGCATCATATATCCATCCCCTTTCGCCGACCCCAAATGAACTGGGAAAAGGCCAGATAAGTAAGTACCACACCCCTTCGTAGCAGAATAGGCGAACCTTTCAAGCAATCCTATTCCTGACAAACAATGCTATGAAATTGTAGCACCTTTCTCAATCCAACCAGGCTTATCCATGAGAAAGTTTTAATTATGGTCACTAATCCCCTACATTGTACCGCAGCGTGACTCACTCCTCTGGACGAACCAGATAATACATGTTGCGACATAGAGTTGCCTACAATAGGGATGAGACTACCTGCGTGAAGCTGCTTTTCCATATATTGATGATATAGACTCTGTTAGAGTAACCATTTATTTTATATTTTATATATAAAGATTAACGCGAATTATAATTTACCTTGCATTCGCATTATATTTTGTTTAACTTGCCCTTATGATTGAATATACCTATAGTGTGGTTCCAAAGTCACTTGGTTTATCTAATCATTTGAGTCCACGGTTCATTTGGCAGAGTATTTTTTTGTGACTCTGGAAAGTGGTAAACACAAAACGTATATTGGAAGATCATAACTTTCCATTTTTGTTTTCTTCGGTCCATTTTCTGCAATTTTTATTCTGCGAATATTTTTGTCTGAGCGCAGCTTGACTCTGTAAAAGTTTCCAATACACAGTTGATTCAATTATTGGTTTAAACACACCTTAAGTATTTTATTTAGCACCCCGAGTCCTTTTCCAATGCGCGGAGAAAATTTGAAGTGCATAGTTAGTTCATGCTCATCTACGGATGCAAATATTAAATTCTGAAGCTGTACGTTATTGGATTTGACATATTCCGCATATTCTCTCTTTTGTCGTGATTTTCTTGTAAAAAAGTACATAAAACACACGGGAGAAAAGAAGCATTAACGGGAAAATTTGTCTCTACACGACAATGAATTCCATGTATTTCTTATGTGTTCTATTTAAAGTAGTAAAAAATCTTATATGTTTAATATTATCAGTCTGTTATAATAAGCAAATCACATCATTAATCAAAAGGCAGTAGTGTTGTCCCTTGGACGCTCGTTGTAATTCCACCGTTCTTTGCGTAATCTTATCGTTCGGTTGGAGTTTTGCGCAAATTGCCTTCTTTGAGTAATTTATGTTCTGTCAAAGCGTTTTACTCGCCACAGTAGTCGCCCTGTGTTTAATGAGAAAAACGTAGATTGAAATGGAGAAGAATGATTGAATATTGTGACGAAATGAAATAATGAAATAATTTTTCAGATCTAAAGCCACCCGATGGTAATAATAATAAACTTTTATTTCATGGTTAGGTTCAAGCCATCAGGCCTGCTCTTCCGCCTTACCGGCGTCAAAAAATAATACATAATAATACACGATAAAAAACATAAATAACAATACATACATTAACACATTCATAAACATAAATTATACCACGAAGAGGGAGGACTAGAAAATTACTCTACTCTGGGGTTCGAACCGTTCATCCCGGTATTAACCTAAAGCAATTGAGGAAAACCGAGAAAAAGAGCTCAATTAGGATGATGGCTGAAGTCGAACAAAACTTTTAGATTATATACTACAAAGTGTGTGATACATAATTTAAAAAAAATGCAAAATACATCGTTTACAATATAATATTACAACTTATCGCGAAGAATATTACATTACATTTTAAATTATAATATAAAAACTTACAAGTTTATGACTTTCAACCTTCATAATTACAAGATAAAAACCTACAAATTTATGTTTATCATAAATTATCAAATATTATTTTCATAATAACATTAAACGTATCTAAATTTATTATTGTACAGTAGTAATTGTAACATATATAACTTTTTTATTTATATTGAATTGCAGTTTAATATTAGAACTAAACAAATAAATTATATTGTTTAATACATATTTAATAGTCTTTAAATAATATTATGGTTAAATAATAATATATATTTATTATTAAAGTTTATCCCATTGTTGTTCTCAGAAGAAAAGACAAAAATCTAATCAAGGAAAGTAATACAGTTACTGTAAAATTAATAGATCCATATTCATAAAAGTTAATAAAAACACATGATACTTCGTAAGAAAAAAAATTTAATAATTTTTTTTATGAAAACATTTTGGAGGGTCTCAGTCCCTTTCCGGGGCCTAAACCCCTCTAATCCTTATGAAGTAAAAATACTCAATATGGATGCTTCCAGTTCACAATAATTGATAGTTGTAATTGCAATAACTATTTTCTTCTCTTCGTAAAAAAATTATGATGAAAAAGACTCCTTCTCATTAAATCAAATAATTGATAGCGTGAAAAAGCAAGATTCACCTCACCGCATTACTCTCATTATTTTCGTGTACTCCTAATTAATAAGAGAGAAAATAATTATTTTGATGATATAACGAACAACGAAATACAGTTTTCTTTTATATAATTGTGAGAATAACTCTCCATAACTGATTAAAACGAGTCTGTTCTCATTATTAAGTTCATGACGGAATATTTTTAATTTGAGTTTCTTGGAAGAACATTAATTGAAAGAAAAGTACTAAAATTGTGTGCGTTTTTTCGTGCTGGGTCATATTTGGGCATTAAATGCACCACCCACATTAAAAACTATTATAGTTAGTGCGTATGCAATGAAGAAGATAATTTCTATTATAAAATAAGTTTAGAACTGGATAGGTTTTATTTGTTGCCTAATATGTTGTGTAAAGGTATACACCGATTTTTAAATGTGTAGTAAATCAATAAAAAGTGCGGCAGGATTTACGAAGATGATTTCTACTGTGTAAAAATAAAACCAATTTTACAGAATATACATTAATTGAGGTACGTAAATTGGAAAGGTTCTAAGTGCCAATAAGAAAACAAAACGCTTTTCGCGAAAAACGTTCTTCTTAGCTGCCAACGCTGTAGTAATTGGTTCTGTGCCTCCTTTTGATAGCTTATCAAAATAAGCAGACGGTCAAATATTAGCATTAGTGTCTACCTACTCGCAGAACTAACATATGTACCGTTCTATGAGCTCCATACTGTTAAGTGTGGTTTAGCTGTAGTTTTTGTTGTCGCTCGATGCGAGTGTTCTTTTCATTATGGGGTAAAGTTTGAATTTTATTTCCTTGACTGAGTTTTCAACACATTTTTTTGAAATTCTCAACACTTTGAACGTAATTAAAAATATATTTTTCAATTAATATGATTATGATGAATACAAAACTTCTAGCTGAGTCCCCGCTGCTTTGCTCACGAAAATTTTATAATTTGTCTGCAGCTTTGTTCTTTCTCACATTCCTATTTGTATCCCGTGAGAATGTTATTTATTAATGTTGGTGGTTTGATGGTATTAGTGTGTACCCTCAATCCCTTACTTCCACTGAAGTAATTAAGAAAAAGTTTTTAGAATACACCAATTTCCCATTTCATCCCATTTCACTCCCTTAGGGGTAAATGTTCGTAAAATCCTTTCTTAGCCGACATTTTCGAAACCTTTTCATGTCACGTTCTTCTCAACCCTCACCCCCTCAAGGGATGTCGTGCACCTCATTTAGTCTGAAGTGTACATAATGTCATTGGAAATACGATTATTTATCTTAGAATACACAAAAAACATGGAATCGACATTAATATCGATTTTTTTCGTTAGCTTTGCATCTTCTCCTTCCAATCCACAGATTCCTACGTGATCAGAACTTGAACTTAACGGCATTGGTAGTTTTAAAATCTCTTCAATGCTAAAACTATGTATCCGATGAAATATACATTTTTTATATTTCGAAATTAGTTTTCAATTCTTTTTATCCTTTTCTACCCCCCCCTCCCACCAGGGGATGATAGTGATTTGTATGTTTCTTGAGGGCTGAATTCAGACTTCCATGATATCGGGATTTCACTATCAACTCAGCGACGCCGAAAATAATGTACTCGTCACTGATACCTGTCATGTTCGATAACTTTTTAATGTCATCCCCTTTCCCAGGGGTGCATGAGATTATACGGACTTTTGGACTTAGGCGTCTTCGGGAATGTCACTACTAATTTCAACGAATCCGAAAATCTATGAACAGAATACTCGATGAAATACGGACATTTATTTAACTTCAATATTTAAGTAAATGTTATCGTTGTGCTATTGGACCATATATAATTGTCAATATTTATTATTTAACTTTTGTGGTTTAAGTATAACTTTTGTGTATGCACAAATTCAATTTCGAGCTGGATTGGAATGTTTACAAAATAAAAAAAAAAGTTGTATAGAGTTAACAAGAAAAAGAATTGTTCAATTTGTGTAAGTCGACATTTTAATGATGCTTTGATTTTTGATATTTTTGTCCGTACTAGTATAAAGAAAACCAACAACACACTGATTCTTTGAAATACGTGGGCATTATAATTGATCTTCTCAACGTATTGTTTTAATTAATATTTTGAAATGTCGGCATTAAAAAATGCTCTCAAGAAAGGGTTACTGGAAAGGGTGTGGCATATTAAACACTACGATACCAAATGAAATTGAAACCGAACCAAAAAATCCATTCGCTGAGCTACAGCTGGTAGTGGGAGTAATGATACTGAAGTGGAGTTCTTTTAGTGTCAGTTTGAGTCTGGTGACTGTAATGAGTTCTTTATTAAAGGGGAATTTAAAACACGGCATAGTAATTAGGCGTGTTTTGCATTTTGGTTTTGCACGGGAGGTTCTCGAGCGAAGTAAGAAAATTTTTTATCTGGATTTTGAAAATTAGGTAACAGATTCTGAATTTGCTGACCTGAAATTGAAAATGTTGTTGCTGTGAAAGCGTCAATTAAGCTGTCATTGCAACCCAATGTGGCTCTCAGCGTTGTGGATAAACTTCCGACAAAGGCTCCGCGAATGCATTGTTATCAATATACGACAAACAATTATGTTTCATCTTATTTACGAAACATTACATGTAACATGTACAAAAACGACACTAAATGTTCTTGGATTTAATGAAAGAATTTTTGTAGTGTCCGTTTTCATTTTATTTAAAAATCGTGGAGATCAAAACGCCACATTCTGTATAAGCTATCGAACTGAAACCGTTATACGTCCCGAAATTCCAGGAGTGATCTTTTTGTGTTCACACAAAACCGGTAACTTCTACCTGCGAGAGGAAAACCAAATACGCGAATTTGGCAACTCTGCCAAACCCGGAAGAAGTGCACGAATTCGGCAAGCGACGGTGGTGAGCAGCAGAGGAGGGTGGGGGCAAAGTCTATCATAGCATGCGAAAGCTTTCTTTCAACAGAGACGAAGACTCGACTTTGTCAATTTGGTTTATCAGTCCTTGCTTGCAGTATATATATACTTTTTAGTCGGTTCATGTAGTGCTATTTAGAAAGTGAGAAAATCATAAGCACTCCCATTAAAAAGTATGTCACATTTTTTTGAAAATATCATTGCAAACATTGAAGGAGATATCACTGAAATGGTATTATAGCTGTTACGTCTCAAACGTCATCACCCACTGTACAACTAAGAAATTGACAAAAATTCTACCATATCTAGTATTTCCATATTTTTGGCATCTTCTATATGATACTTTGCAATGCCAATAAAATATTCAGACTGTGTTAATGCGTGTCTTATTGCAATACAATATAGGAAAGATTAGTTGGATTCAAGGGGGATAATTCACACAAATCGTTAAACAAGGGAAAATGTCAAGAGAATTTATGTGTATCAAATTGCTATTAAACTCTTTGACAATTAACTTCTGACTTACAGTAGATTACTTGACAAAAATCATTTACTTTGGCTAAATACCCGTAACACTAGTCTTCACAATCACGTTGGCCTACTCTATTTCTAGTAAAATGTTCCATAATCCGCAACAGATTCTTTGTAATAATGCAATTTTTCTTTCAATGCTCTCAAGCACCTATGTGTAGTCCGACCTTTGCTTATAATCCATGTTTTAACGAAGACACGCGCCGTACAGCAGCGCTAATTTAATCATAAAATTCCCTTTTGGTTGTTGTAATTTTTGGTAATAACATTCAATTTGATTTCAGTTAACTTACATATTCAAATTTCATTCTTAAGATTCAGCATGCTTGGACCCCCTTCATAAAAATGGTGAATGCGTCATTACCAAAAACGTAATTCATCATTCGTGAAAACCTTCCCCAAAACATTTATTCTCGTTATTTACAATGGTTTGCACAAGTCTGGATATTAAACTTGAATTTAATGAATTCTTTTTTTCTTATTCGGGATTATTGAAAATACGTCTTAGAATGGGAATAAAAACGGTGTACCCTCATCTATTGTTCGAATGTGTTTATTGAAGGTAACATAAACTGATAAATCACGCCTAGGTTGCCTAATAATATCTTGACAAGGTTAACATTAATTAACAACAATGTAATTGATTTTTTCCATTAGTATTCACATTGGATATTTCGATATTGTACTTTCGAAAGTACGGGACTTCAGAAAGAAAGAAAATACGTCGTATATCATTTGCATGGCCGGGTTTGCCGGGTAAAAAACACGTGAAATATAAGTGTTTCAGTAAGACAATGGGGCGTGACAGAGATGTATTGCCCTCACTACTTCGTGCAATGTATGATACAAAAATACGAAATATTATTAATAATATTAACTTAAAAATGTTATGAACTTAATAAAATAATTATTTTACAGACGAATTATAAATTTAAGGACAAATTTTGATTGTGATAAGAAAATATGGTACTTTTTATTAATTAAGTTATTTAGTCATGCAATATGTATATATCTATAAAAAGTTTGCGTGTTATATTTTCTGTTGCATCTCAATGTTTTAATAATAATTGGGATGTTCTTTGTCATTATGTTGAATGTAAAAATAAATTCTTACTTTTGAGTAATAGGTTTAACTAGACCGACGCTTCGACAGCGATCGGTATCTTCCTCAGGGCTTAGTTGATACTCAATACAATTCCATCATTGAACTACTTCATCTCCATCAGCAATTACAACAACACACACACTAACTAACTTTTGTATCACTCATCAACAACAAAAAGGGAGTCCTGAGATCGATAGCGTTCGCTGTCGAAAGGTCGGCCCAGTTAGTAAACCTATTGCCCGAACGCAACAATTTATTTTTATCTATTGTATTTTTTCCTTTTCAAAATTGCGTCAGATTTACAAATTTATTCATTTCACTGCTATTTTGCAGAACTCGATGGATAATTTGAAACATAAACAATAAACAATTAACCTGTGTTCATGACCAATTAACAAGTAAAAACTGCTTACCACTGAAAATACATTTTCACTGTACAAAACCTTTCTTTTCTCCCAAATTTAGTGGATTGTGAAATCTTAGCGAGGTTTCACGTCAACAATGTAAACCAGACAATAACCTCCCTTTCGATAAACCTTCCTGCTAAAGGTATCCAAATGAAGCAATGACGAAACAGTATTTGTTGCTTAACAACCTCAGTTGCCGAATTTGCTTCCTCCAAGCGAATATTTGGCAGTCGTGGAATTGCTTTGGGTTTTCCTCCAAAGGGTAGTGAAGAAGCAAAGGTAGTAAGGTGAACAGAGAAGAGAATAATTACTTTGAGCATTGGAAGAGATATGTCCGGTTTTTATATGTTTGGTTTTTCAGCCCTTGATTGCTGGGGAACATCCTTCATTCTAATTCTATTTGGAAAATATTGAAAAATTCTTGATCTTCCCATTTGAAGAAAATACATTTTTACTATTTCTTTTTCAAATAACATTGCAAACACTGTTATAATGATAAATGAAAAACAAAAATTGTTTGTGAAACCGAGGATTTTATTACATTTTAGTAAACCTCCAAAAACCTCCACCACCTCGACGCGGACGCCCCGCTTCCGGAGTAAAGATTTTCCGAACTGGAGATCGTATAAGGGCCGTCGCTTTTTCTGTAAATTATTCCCGTCGACAACCCTTTGTAATTTGTAGTTCAGTAAAATAATAATATGTCTGATATTAGTTTTCACGTAATAGTCGTCTAGTTCATTGGTGGTTAATGCGTAACCGGAATAGTGGAGGGGAATGTTGCATACGTCGTAGTCGGAACGTTTAGACTTGAGGAAGAATTCTACGGTATCGATCGAAGTCGTCCGCTCCTCCCCGCAGGAACTTAGTGCTAACTCTACTGAGCCTCTGTAGAGAACGCTCCCGCTCTCCTCTTTTTTATTCATTTTTATTTTATGTCTTTTGGCGAGGTTCAGATCATAAGACCTGCTTTTCCACCTAACCGTTGAATTTAGAAGAAAGAGTTGAATTTAGTTGGGTTGTAGGTGAAGTTTTGCTTTGGTCACTGCACACCTTTTCGGACAGTTTCGGACAATGAATTTAATGCAGGCTTTATCATGATGAAACTAGTTAGAAATGACCGAAAAATAAACATACTGTTAATAATGCGCATTTTTTATCATCTCCATGATCCACTTAGAGCTAATAAAATTTTAAAGTTAAAGCTAGTAATTGGAGGTTTGGTTATTTCATATATGAGAACTCCCACACTGCCAAATTTGACACCCCTGGTAACAGGTAAAAATGACGAAAGAGCGGATTCTCGGAGAGACAAATACGTAGGAGCAGTTCGCCGTAGAAACCTTCGATCTGCCTATCACGTGAGATACAGGAAAATTCGGGCCCGGCTGGTGGGATTCCCAGTCCTGTCTGGTGGACACTCGATTTGGAGGGATAGGTATATTACGATGAAATGGGCGATATGATGATGGAGTGATCAAATGCTTATCACAGTATGTATTTGTTCGCATGTATTTCTTCCATGTACCTACACGTGGAGAAGATATTCCCCGTCTCAGGTCTTCCGGGGTTGGGTTTGGATGGAAATAATGTACAGTTGTGGAAGGCATAGGACAGTGTAGTGTTTAACACCTCTGTGATGAAAGCAGTCGCCATTTTCAGCTGACCGAAAGTTATATGGAATCAGGTATGTTTTGTGTTCTGAACCAATGAGGTTTCTCTTCTCATTTATGACACGTGTAACACCACATAATGGCTAGAATATTCCATCAACTTCGATAAAATCGAGATTGTGTCCACATTAATGTATCTTTTTAGCTTTTCGCTAACAGACGTAGTTTTCATAATTTCCTTTTCGTGTGCAATGAACCACAATACATTTGAGTTTATTACAAGCAGTCAATAATATTGTTTCAATCTCATTTATTTCTGTGACTTGAACATTCTAAATTTGTATGCACCGTAGAGAATAAGCAATATAAATTAAACCCTCTGAACCAATTAATGTATTGTTTCGTTTTCATAGTACGACCTAAAAATAATTATGAAAAAGAATTGTACATAATTGTTCATACAAGGAACAATTCCATTTTTGGTCATTTATGCCCATATTCTAATGTTTGACCTGTTACTAATTGTATCATTGATTTTTAATACCTCAAGATATAGTATATAACGCTTCACGACGCCACACAAATAGATACTTCGTTATCAGTAAAGATAGAGTTGAAAAGATAGTGACGCTCTCGTAAGATTATTTCCTTGTGAAATCGAGCGTGCCCTTCCATTAGATAGGGTAGCTATTGTGTTTCGTTGTTAAAACATTTTTTGGTCAAAAAAGGCGTAAAACAATGTCTGACCTGTTGGAGGAAAATAAGTTTATTTACTCTCTGAAAGCGAGCACAATACCATCTCATCCATTCCGATCAAGGGTTCCAACAACAGTATGGATTTAATATATCTGCGCCCCAAGGCAAAATCATGAGTTGATTGCTATAATATCTACGGAATATAAACAGTTTTTTCAATAGATTATAAACAATATTATGAAACAAATAGATATTGTGATATTGCGACTAACGTATTCCTCCGGAAATATATCATAAACACTCAACATTTGAGATTAATAATAACGATAGTATTAATGACAAAGTCACCCTCATATTACAGCCCCTTGACACAAGTCCAGTGAGCCTTGACCAGGATACGGCTACAGAGATAGTGTACTCAACCATTCTGGAAATGCCTTACATGATTAAAATCGGATATAATTTACTGAGTAATAAAATAATTTAGTTCTTTTTGTCGAGTGTGCGTAAGTTGGCGAAGAGTACAAAACTTCTAGTCAGGAACCCAGCGCTCTATTCGTAGACGTAATGAAAAATAGAATCTCTTTTCTCCAGAAGGCTTGGGGTCTCAGGCGTGTCGGATCAGCAACCTTTCCGGATTGAAGAGTTTTTTGTTCTAAAAATGGGGTTTAACACTGAGAGAACCATAGTTTATCATTATATCTAGATTATATACTTATCATTTATATTAAAAACGAATGACCTAATTATAAATTGATGAAACACCATTGATGAAAACCTTAATGATTAAGTTCAATTAAAAAATGGAGGTAAAGGTCACAAGTATGGTAAACGGAAAGTATGTGGTATCAAAAACTATTGAAGATATTTTTCTAAACTAACGGTCATTGCTGAAGATGGCGGAACACAGAAGATTACGGACTACAGAATACCGGACTAAAGAGATTTTACTGCATATGCATTATTGGACAAGAATATAAATTTCGAAGATAGGAAATTGATGTGAAGCAATTACATTAGTTTGTTTCTACAAAAATAAATTTTCGCTCTATATCGTATATGTTATCAATATCAATGTTATAGGTGTGAAGGGGTCTTTAAACCTCCCTTCATTTCAAATGCAAACAATCCTATTCCCCATTTCACGAACCCGCGCCTCGGAACCCACGCCTGACCTCGTTGGTTCCGATAGTCGGTGAACTTCACTTACGGTAGGCAACCACCGTATCTAAACGCTCGCCTGAGGCCGGTTTCTGCTATCGCTTTCCTTCGTTGTCCTGAACTCTGTATTACGCGGAACGGTGCTACTCTGCTACTTCATGTTGAGCTCGCAAATCGTTCCTTTTTTGTTTTGCAAATGAAGTGTCCCATTAGAGACTATTGCTTTTCGGCGAATTATGTTGAAAGCTCGTTTCGTGCCTCAGGGAATGTGGAAAACCAGTGGCTGTAACGGTCACGAACGGAACCAATGGTTGTTTTCCTAGAAATGACGGAGTACGGAATAGAATTTTCTTCTTTTTACCTGGTATAAAGATATTGTATCTGAGGAACTCATATCTGAGTGAAGGAGAGAAATGATAGGGGAAAGAAAGTTCACATTCTATTGGAGGAGAGTCTGTTCAAATAGAACTATTTCCTCTCATAAAAAGAACGTATTTTCGATTGTAGGGTAAACGCTTCAGAGTTCAGCTTAATATCTTCCTAATTTGCCTATGTTTTTGATGCGTGTTGAAATCGGAACCTGTGGTTTACTTTTTTCCCCTTCCCGATATTCTTATGTTAAGCTGATAATTTAAAAAAAAATTAAAATTATCGACTTGCGACTAAAACACATTTTTCAGAAGTTTGTTTCTGCATCAGTAGTCGACATTGTCGAAATAGAAGAGCTAGTAATCGACATAAATATGTTGAAATAAAAAACGGGATAAAAACGTTTTAAAGTGATTAATTGTGTTTGTTTCACGTTAATTTGTTTTCACAACACCTTACTCATTTTTAATTGTCACTAAATATTTTAACAAATTTTGGGATTTGATAAACGAACATATGTATAATTTTCACATCATCTTTTACTAGTTATACTGAAGTATATATCTCTCGTCCGTTCCATCATTCCTTGACAAGAAAGAATTAAAATAAGAGTCTTAGTTGCCAATACTAATCCAGGAGACGACGATCCCCTGTCAACTACTTATCAAAGACTCATAACCAGGAAAAACTACCTCTTGCTAAATTTTAAATATTTCACAGATAATATTGAAAGTGTTTAAGCGTCAAAACTAAAAAGTGAGAATCAGTAGTCGATATGAAGACCTTCGGGGAACAACCAACTTTGTCCAAAAAACAAAATTTTTCAGGAGCTAAAAAATCAAGTTTCACTAAGCTGGTTCTTCCCCGTAGGTCCCTTCATTTTTACGAGACTGAGTTAACTCTTCACTATTGGGGAGCCATAAGTATGTGGTACATATGGCGTTAAAATCTCGATTTCGAAAAAAATGGATGTGGAGAAAATGTGGACAAATATGCTCTAGTAGATAACACCTCACTCCTTACAATTACAACAATTCAAAAATAAAAGCAGCAATCCATAAGTAAACATCCTAGTTATGAAGATAAATGAACATCTTTGTTTTTATATAACCTCTCTTAGTGGCAAATTGTATTACCAATGACAAAACAAGCTGATTCTGATTGTTTTATTACTTTCATAAACTGCTACGAAAGCCTCGTCTCTAATTTAGAAGGCATCGAATATTGCGTCAAAATTAAAACTCGAAAGCCTTATTGTTGGGAACGAAGTGCCTAGCACTACCAGGGCGCTGTCGAGATCTGGGGTATTTACCCCTGTGCATAGATAATACCCAAAATCACCTTAAATCCTGTTTAACAATACCTATTTACTTGTTAAAATTACAATCCGTACATTGTGATTCTCATAAAAGAAGGGTGAATTGATTACTTCTTCTTAATTTTGGTTTTACCTTATTTCAGTTGGAACAAAATAAAATTTTTCCTTTACTAAAGGATTGTAAGAAAATATTCCATTTCTAAAGAGCATATATCCTTGGAACTTAAATTATTCAATATTAATTTTTGATTTCTAAAAAAATGTTTATGTTGGAAATAGCGGCATTTGAAAACACATTCCTTATTTTCGCCAAAAAATTTTCACTTGAAGAGAATGAATTTAATGGAAATTTGAATTCACAAAGAGATGGTGGATTCGGATTATGTCTATATCCATGTAATCTCTTGAAATAGGGTCTTCGCTCAGGTACACAAGTACGAAGACGAGATTATACTGTTTTAAATAAGATTTTCATTAAAAATTAATTGATTTTGAAAACGATAACAAGTACTCCAAAAACCACTTCATACTTCAAAGGAAAAAGTAATAAAACAAATAAAATCTTAAATATTTCTTTCAAATTATACCCATACACCAATATAAAATGAATCATTTATTTTATGGTCACGCCAGTTCAATATTTTCAGTTATCCTACTGTGTTCCTCTCATATCTGAATTATTAGTGAATGCATTAGTGGTGGAGTAGAAGGTAATGTAAAAATATGATAAAGCTTAACGACCTCCTTTATACTCACTAATGCAATACAAATACAATCTACTGACCCGCGATATGAAAAGGCAGCGCTTCCAATTTCGTTTACCTTGAGATATGAGTACGTTTTAAAATTATTTCCTTATCGCGCATTATCATTTTTACTAAGCCTTGAACATATTTGTTCATATTGAAATTATAGTAAATTGCGCACGTGTTTGTCGAAGTGAGTAATTTTAATTTAAAATTAACCAAACGACATGGACATATACTTGAAAATACAAATATGAAAGATACAGAAAGAAAATTGTAAGGAACTATAATAATACACGTATTTTAAATAGAGAGAGCAAATGAAAAATTGTGTTAATAAACTGCCTTTACTACATTATTTTCCCGTTTTCTTTATTGGCAAAATTATGTGTAACATGATCTAAATTTGAATAAGTATACCTCATGATTTAAATGAAGAGGAATAATGGAATACAAGAACATAATGAGCACTTGTGATCCGAAGAAATGTATTATCAAAGTAGAAAATAAAATCATTTCATATGGATTTCACAAAACTGTGTATGTACTGGAAAATAAGAGTAATTCTGACATTAACTGTATGTTGAAACTAGTGCATATACGTACATTGCTGGTATATACCATGAATGAACGCCATACACTATTTTGTTTCATGAAACAAAGGGAAAATCATCGAAAAAAGAATAAATATGAAGTATTTTTGTTAATTTTGAGATGTTTTTAAATTGACGTTGGCTTGTTATTGTTATTCTTTTGTTAATAATATAAAGATTCAAAAGTTTATGACATCGCCTCGTATCAGAGGTTGACATAGGGGAAGGGCTTCTGTGCTCGAGCGCTCACCCAAAACGAGTGAAAAAAAGTCTATAATGTAAAAAATATGTTTGTGACGTTTGCGATTTATTTATTTGGGTGGTAGAAATATATCCTTACAGAATTGTAAATGGCCATAATATTGTGTCATTTTACTCCCAATTTCCGAAACTTTTTATTTCCCCTCAGAGATCTAAGCGTTTGTATATTTATATACAATGTGTATAACATATGTGTGAAATTAAGGAATTCATTTCAATATTTTAAATTAAAGTTATAAATTTGTCAAAGAGTTTAGAAAATTTCTATATGAATAACATTGTGAATAACATATGAATAACATATGATACATNGTTTCGGCCATCGTGCTGTGGTCTTCTTCAGGGTAATGTCAGAGTCGTACAGACCTAAGTCTCTGAGAGCACGACAGCGACTTAGGTCTGTAGGACTCTGACATTACCCTGAAGAAGGCCACAGCACGATGGCCGAAACGTTGGTAGTTACATCTACTAAGACGCGGTTTGTCCCAGACAAACAAGCTTATATTGACTCCGGCCGCGGAAGCCTACATTTATAACATATGATACCTCAACATTGTCTTATATTTTTCCTTTTCTAGCCTCCTTTGTAATATAAAGAACCATTCAATTAATATATTAATACTAAAAATTTTGTGAACAACGTATAGATATTGTCATAAATGGTGATCTAAATAATGGTATTAATACTACAATACGTTTTTCTTCGGTAAAATAAACCAATTTCTAGTTTCCAATTGTTGAATAAACTTTGTTCGCTAATTTAAAGTGGAGTGAATAAGAATGTTCTCTAGGAAATTTGAGAAATATTTCGAATGAAAAGTTCTAGAACCCAAGAGAAAGGTCGTTTTCATACCCTCCTCAATTTCTTAGAAAATCATTTTTAGAACAGTTATTAACGCTAAAAGTGAGACTTAACTGGCAGGAAGTATGAGTAAGACGCACTGCGTTCATTATAACATTTTAGGTACATAATTTGAAATAAATGGCCTGATGAATACTAACTAATCCCGTGAGAATAATTAACACCCACAGTTTCAGTATGAAAGAAATTAAAATAGTAACTGTGATAAACGTTTACTAATAAAATCATATCCAGTACAGTACTAGAATAAACCCACTGCAATCGTAGTATCGTACGTACATGTTCTATGTTTCGAAATCAACAGCTTGCCTTTGATATCGTCTAATTTCACGCTTTCTTGAACTTATCCGTCACCGCCGATGTGTCCTCGCTATTCTTCTTTTCATAAATTGTTCTGGCCTCATTCAGGCGCTCTTATTTGAGAAATTTGAATTTTCATAATACATTTTTACAAGGTCTATGCTTGCATACATCGTGACGGTATTCGAGTAATAAAAAACTGGTTAAAATGTAAAATAAAATGTAAAAAATATAAAGAGTACATACTTAAAATGCAAAAGTTGGACGAGAAATTATATTCCTAAGGATATCTCATTTTTGCTATGGTGACAAGTCGACCGAAGAAAACGGATACTCTCTAAAAATTGAAGAGTTAAATTTCTTTCTTCGTCCGAGTAAACAAGAATTTTTGTCTGATAACGTGAATTGCCATTCGAAGAGAGTGATTGATTTCATTTTGTCTCATTTGTGAAGAAATTCACTAAAACAATGTGTTGAGAGTTCTTGACTGGTGTGTTGCTCACTCGCTCCGAATTGTCATTGAGGTGAATCAGGCATTTTTACATAAAGTTACGTTTCAGTGATAATTTTCAAGATAATATAGTTCACCTAACCCACATAGAGTGGAAATATTAAGGGAATTTCAATCCTATATCTTTGCTGGCCGATCCTGTCCGGCTTCGCTCTTGGTATTGTTACGGTGCTAATTCTTTGTTATAATTTAGTGTGCACAAAAATTGCAGTTTTACATTAAAAACCTTGATGATGAATTATTTAAAGAGTGATATACAGATATTTCAAAAAATTATACTTCGCCTTAATTCACGCCGTGTCAATTCGGAATTTAGAAAAATCCTTTCTTAGTGAGCTACTACAATGCAAAAGTAACTTTACAAGTCTTAATTGAAAGTTTCAATCTCTAATAGTTCTTTTTACTGTTCATTGATGAATTAGTCAGTCAGGCAATCTGTGAGTCAGTCAGTGATCAATCAGGTCAACGCCGCACCTCCTATATATCGAGATGATATACCATTGACGAATTCGTGCAAAATCTGTTTCTGATAAGAAGAAACCATCACTGATTAATTATTTTTTACTAATAACATTTTCAGCCTTAAGAATTACTGAGTTACAATTTTTTTCCTGTAGTGCAAGAAGCAATAGAAATACATCAAGAAACTGTGAGTACGCTTTGGAAAAGAATATTACTGCGAAAATATGAATAAAATGATGATTTTCTGAAGTGGTTTGGTTATAATTAAAGTTAAATTTAGCCAATTGATTCATACTTCTCTAGGTGCTACACACAAGAATCAATGCGGTTTTTAATAATGAAGTTCATGATATCCGTGTATACTCGAACAATAAATTTTAAAGGAATAAATATACATACGAAATTATATTCACTCTGACTATAATGTGAGTGAATACTTATTAATGTGAGTGAATACTTCCAAATTCTTGTTTGATTCTTTGCTTTCTTCACCCTTGAACTTCCAATAGCTTATATTA
The DNA here is from genome assembly GCA_002313205.1 of Laupala kohalensis. Taxonomy (NCBI): domain Eukaryota; kingdom Metazoa; phylum Arthropoda; class Insecta; order Orthoptera; family Trigonidiidae; genus Laupala; species Laupala kohalensis. The sequence goes on along the minus strand of NNCF01125876.1, from coordinate 812,668 downwards.
GCATGCATTTATATTGGGGGACTCATCAACGTTGGATAATTTTAAAGTAAGTGATTTACATGTTAATTAGTAATATGTTATATCATCTGTTCCTAAATATGNTAAGGATATCTCATTTTTGCTATGGTGACAAGTCGACCGAAGAAAACGGATACTCTCTAAAAATTGAAGAGTTAAATTTCTTTCTTCGTCCGAGTAAACAAGAATTTTTGTCTGATAACGTGAATTGCCATTCGAAGAGAGTGATGAATATTTTCGAGAAATTAACTGGAATTGTTTTAAACACTACTGAAAATGAAACTTTAAAATTAATCTTGCTCAGTTCTTTTGGAGGAAATGTTCCGTTACAGCTCTTACCGTTTATCTGTTAATGAGAAGACAGTTAATTATTTTTACGTAGTTGTCTAAGCGATGTCATTGATATGAGTATAGTGTCCAAATGGTCAATAAAGATTTAATCTAAGCTTTTCTTAACGGTACTCTTGTAGTTGACTGTTGCCTTTGAAAATTCCATTAATATCCCTTTGTGCTCTTTAAGTACTTAAATTTGATTACTAAAAAACGCATATAATTAAAATAGTGTGTAGTTCCCTTTCAAATTACATTTTAATGTATTTACTTTGAAGTTCACAAAATCAAATCTTTGTGCTCATTAACATGGTTTGGTTGGTTAACTCAACGATTTTGTCTTAACGAATACTATCCTTGTGTGATCCACCGCCGCAATCTACAAATCGGAGTCGAATTATTTCTCATCATTCAGCTATCATCTTCACATTGTTTTTCTTTGACATTTGAGTATTTATTGAAGCAAACTAATATTATTAAAATATCTATGCTTAAAAATTTCTTCAACATATAATCCATTAGAATTCACATGATTTGTGTAATTGGAAAATGTTTATAATTCATTTTCTGAGAGTAATAAATTTCTCCGTTATTTTGTGATTTCACGTATCATCATCTTACGGAGAAAACATTCTATGGAATTATTCAACTCTTCGTTAATGAATTTTTATGTTTTATCTCGCGGCTCTAGGATCTGACACGAGAACGAGAACATGTTGACATTGTAATAAGTTGATGAGAATACAGAACTGGCATTTTTCTTTAAAATCCGTCAAGTGAAATTATTTTTGAGTTGTTCTTATAAGATATACAACACAAAAATGCTTAAAGAAAATGGAATTAATATTTTGAATTTTAGATAGTATGATTCCATCGAATCACTATTTCGTTTTTGACTCCTTACTAATTAAGAACTTATAGACTTGTGTGAATATAAAAGATGGATGTGATGTTGATGTCTGTAATTATTATCATTTATTATTATTTTCCATCTTGCACACGACTTTCTGTCAATTTCTTGTGGTTGAAGGAGTCAGAGACTCGTCTTAACCTCATTTATGGTAATTTTGTTTTGAAGATAAACATCACGATATCAAACATCACCTATATGAGAATCACCGAATTATGCAAGACGTGTTTAGGATAACTTATGAAAGTGTTGAAAGTTGTATGACTTGAGTTTCAGTTCTTGCAACGATTGAACAAGTTCTTGGGTACTACCCCCATGTTTGACAGAATTATTGGTATTACTTTCACTGTCAATTTTCCACATGTCCTTAATTTCGAATAAAAGGTCAATGTACTTTGTCATTTTACTTTTGTACGATAGTTCGAGATTGTTGTTGGTGATGTCGATGTCTAAGAGGAATACTTCTTTCTCTCTTTTTTTCTTAATTACTATATCTGGTCTATTATTATTATTATATTTATTATTATTATTTTCTGTTGTTGAATATTATATTAATTCATGGCTCGTTACTAGGATAAAGTAACATTTATGTGCTATCACCGGATGAAGTCGCAAATCAGTGACGAAATGTAGAGAGTGAAATAAAATTTTAACCAGAAAAAAGTTGATAATTTTATAATAGAACACTAGCATTTGCAAATTTTTCAATTATGAGTAATCGTTTGATAGAATGACATCATAATTAGATGAATATTTGTTTTTGGTAATTTGGCACTTCTGGTAAGACGTCAATGGAAGACTTATAGTTTAAACATTCATTCATGATGCTTTCTCCATTTTACTTGAGTTAAATTACGCGAGAGCCCTTTTGAAGCAATGCCGAAGCGAGGTGTTTGTGGAAATGTTTTAGGTTGAATTATAATTAAATGACTCTTCTCTTTTTCTGTGATTTCATTTGAGTATGAAAATTTATGGTACTTATTTGTATCCAATGGATTCTATAGCCCTCTTGACATGCAAAACCTGATAAGGCCTTAGTTCGTAGGTTGTTGTGCGGAAGTTTGATATCGTAACTACTATAATACCTCAAGGAAAATAAATGGCTACGATAGCGATTTTCTGTGAAGATACGTCAGTACTAACATTGAGGTCTTCGTCAGTGTATAATTTGCGGGTGAGAGAAAGTTGTCTTTTGTTATATCATGTCAGCACCAGCTGATTCTCGTATCTAGTGGTCGGATGTGAACTCAACTTCCAGGTACAAGTTTCACCCGTAAAGGGTGCGACTTATATTAAAAAGCACCATGTGTTTAAATGTTGGTAATCCTTAGACTGAACGACATCAAAAGTGTGTGCTGAATACAGGAATTGGAGCTGCTTGTAACATAACAAATTAATATTCTATATTAATAATGCTAAATTTAATAATTCAATTGTTACGAAACGATGTCAAGATCGTGAAGATCGAACTGTGTGAAACTGTATCACCTTCAAAATTTGACTCTGAATATTCTATTCTCTGTGTGTTAAAAATAATTGTTCTTCATTATATCTTGAAAAGGAATTGCGTTATATTTCCAATAAAGAAACCTTGTCTTCTCTCTGGAGGTGGGCTGCTTAAGGTTGGACAAGCGATCGGACGACTGGTTTGTATAACCTGAATTTGCTTTAATGAAATGACGACTATCAGCTCGACTAATAAAATGTAGACCTTTGGGAGGTGAATTGAATAAAACAATCTTGAGATTGTACAGGTTCTGAAGAGACGGTGTTGAAATAAATTTCTTTATTTCTAATGGAGACGATATAAAAAAACATCACACGTCTCACTAATTTAATATAGAAAAAAAACAATACGAATGTTGCCTTGTCTCTCCGGACAGTTAAGAAAGTTATTCAACGGAGTGTGTCGCAAAACAAGAGAATTCTAGTAAAACAAGAGACCATTCATCTAATGCATTGTTTCAACATAAACTATATTTAACAATTTGCAGTATTTTAAACACCACAATTCATGAATAACTGCTCTATGACTATTTTAAATGTATACATTGTGTATAACATTATTGAAAGTTCTGCATGTGCTGGTCTAGCACATGACTCGCTCATACTACCTCAGGGGAACTGAAGATTATTGCCTGATCGAGCGAGAATCGTCGCAGAAGAAAGAATAGCGGACACATTATGAACGTGAAAACTAAAACAACGCAAAATAGCGTAAACAGTTCATGCAATTGTATTTATAAAAGAACATACCAAATGGACGCATGGCAACCAATGTGACCAGGCAGAAAATTAAATTTTGAAGTTCCTTGATTACAAGGTATTTTGAAAGGTGGCTGATTTTGGAGTATTTCTCACCTTCATGAAGTGTATTCACTCATTAACCCTTGGTTTAGGGTGGAGGTTCCCAATCACTTGGGTACAAATCATTATGTCACTTCATCAGTTTGAAGCGAGTCGTATATAAACTCAGGATTACGCCCTCACCTCTGGGGTGAATTTCACGTTTAAAAGTACCTAATAAAGTAATACTTTAAGGCACTGCTGCAAAAATATACAGTAGGATGAAGACCCATTTCTAATGAATGGGTGATAAATCTTTTCAACTGAAGAGATAGAAATATATTTACTTATTTACATTATGTCTTTCGGCTACGTTCAGGTCATGTGACACCTAACCGTTGGAGACAGGTGAGGGAATTTGGAAGGAGAGATGTTGGGTTGCGGGGAACGTACGGTACCGAATAGACATTTCTCTGGAGGAGATGAGGAAAACCCCACCTGAAAACTTTACCTAGTTCGGCCGAGCTAGATTTGAACCCACGTTCCACCACTCTGCGGGATCGTGGAAGTGAAGACGCTGCCACTAGACCACCGCTATCGGTGAATATATGTGATCTGAAATATTATTTAATCCCTCTAAAACTTAAGAATAACTGTGGGAAATTAATTACTTGGTCGATGCATCACGGTTTCAACTAAACGTTAATCGGAGTGTCTCCTTCGCAAGTGAATCGCCCTTTCCCTACTCTAAACGCTTTGAACCCTGGCAAATCCACCGTCTATTGTCTCCCTGCGTCGTGGGCGCGGCCGTGGGGAGTCTCGCGTGCCACCGCGCCGGGCCGAACGACCGACCCAGCATGGCGGAGCCTCCTTCGCCGCGATAATTGCTCTTATTTGCTTATCGCGGTACGCGAGGCGGGGGAGCCCGAACCCCGCGGCGAGGGGCCCGGACGACGCCTGCGCCGCGGCTCGATTCCCCCGTTCCCCTCGCCGCGATCCATTGGCCGAACGGGGATCCCGCGTTGGAAGGCGATTGGCGGAGCTCGCGTGTCGTCGTCGCCGCGCGGCCCCACCCCGCCGCCACCAAGAAGTGCGAGCGGTGCCGCCCTCGCCACGCGATTGGTGGACGGTACCCATCGGTTAGCGGGTGGCGGGTGGAGGGAAGGGGACGCTACAGCGACGGCGGCGACGGGGGCGGCGGAGGCGCGCGGGTAAGCGGCCGGCCGTAGTGTCTCCGTAGCCGAGCCAGCCGCGCCACGCCTGCGCGTCCGGATAGACGATTTTTCTCTCTCACCGACAGTGTTGTTGTTTGCGAGTGCACGCGAGAGGAACTGTGGAGCTCGTACGGGGGGGAAGTGACTCCGTCGGGACGTTGCGAAGTTAGCCACGAAATCTCTCGTCGCGGTAACCAAGACGAAGCGTCCAGGACCAGTGTGACAGTGAACGTCCGAAGAACGACAAGCGCTGTTGAGAGCGCGAGTGGTGACGACTTTTGTACTGATTTTTTTTTCTCGTGTGGGTGTGTGCCCGTAAAAGCTGCCAAAATTCGGGTCAAAAACGAGCCGGTGCCGGTGTACCAGATGGACCCCCACGACAGTGACGTGGACGGGAGTATGGTGAGTGTCTTCGGTGGGCGCACCGCGTGCCACCCACGTGAGCTAGCGACTGCGAAGGGAACGGGGAGGAGGAGGGAGAGGTGCAACGCGGCGTGTGTTGGTGTCGTTGCGATGTCTGATTTTGCGCCCCGTTGTCCTGATTTGCCAAGTGGTTGATTGGCCGCTCTTTTGGAGGTATTGCTTCTTCGTGTGTCTCGAACTCGTCGGATTTGGCGTGGGAAAAGATGTGTAGACGCATCTCGACCATGCGTGTGATGTACTGTCGTAATGTGGTGTTGAATATGTGTGATTGTTTATGTCTCGATCCTCGATTGGTGTTACATTCACCATGTCGCTACGAAACGAGCAAATTTGTGTATATTTCTGATAATTTTAAATTTCATATATTTCAAAACAAGTTTTTAAAACGTTTATCATTTTAAACTTTTTCATCTGAATTTATTATTTACACAAGTATTGCTGAGAATGTTTTTCTTTCTGGAATTTTAATAGCTCTTATTATACATTTTCTTCCATTTTTATCTTCTGAGAATCAGAATTTGCGGTCTAGATTCCATGTTGAGTCAAAAGGAAGTTGAACGTAAACTTACACAGCGATAAGCTGTGCATACGTTATCGTGATAATTTTCCATTGTAGTAGTAGGCGAATGTAGTCTTATATAAATTTGTGTTCTTGAATCGACCCAGACGTACTGCGTATTTATTCTCTCGTACGGTTTTGTACAGCTATGTGAATTTCATTTTTTGGGGGCAACTTTCCACGTTTTCTGTCCATATCATTTCCTAACTCATGATAATTTCTAATTGAATACAAGTATTTTAGTTGTAGAAAATTGTTTCATAGGAAATACTTTAGGCACTTCAGCTTTTAGGTAATCCCAATCTTGAATTATGAAATTGTATGATTTGTGTTTATCGTCCTTGCCATCATCTAGTATGTACACATTTTGAAACAATACAATACAATTTTCGTCACACATTATATTACTCTAGAATCATTATTCATATAGATGCCTTCACATATATTTTACTGCGTGTTTGCTGATGCAAGCGAATCAACCCGTTTCTCCGTTTCAGAATCGCTCTTGGTTAGCAATTGATTTCGTTAGTGAATCGATGTATGTTATTTCTTTTATCACTTTAAAACGAAATTTTATTTAGTTGATCGATGTTCTAATTCATCCTAACTTCTAGATATTCAACGCGCTGGACCTTGCTCATGTAATCCAAACGAATCATACTGCTCTGAATAATTTTGCTGCTTTTTTGCAAGTTTTCTACAATTGATATAATAATCTCCGTTAATTGATTTTAATCAACCATCGTTATTGTTGTGGAGTATAATAATTTTGTCAAACAATCAGCAGAAGAAGGAAAGAAATATTCCACAGCCTTTCTTTTATTTGGTCTCTATATCTTAACAATTTGATGCCGTGTGGAGTCGTGTAACGTCGAAATTTGTGGACTCTAGGAGAGCCGTGTTTTAATTTCCGCGCGTCTGATATTTAAAAGTCTCTTTAGGAACATGTATTTGTCGAACGCTTGGCTTCCTAAATTTTGCCTCCCGTGACTGCGGCAACCTTTCTTCATCAAACACTTGAATCCAAACGCTTCCATGAATCCATTCTTTACTGGAAGAACCTTGAGGAGGAATTAGCTTCTTATGTGGATTCCGCCTAATAACGTCTCATTAAGAATTCTGTTTTCTTGGTTGTCTCACTTATAAACGACTTTTTAGTTCACGATTGTGGTGTTAGTGCTATAATATGTTAGTTTAGCACTATAGTTCAAGTTGAAGAAACAATATACTGGTACTCTCGTTTCTATCACAAGAAAAGTCGGAACTTTTATTTTATCAGAAGCAACTGTAGAGAGAGGGATTGCTTTGCAGAGTCTATTAATATTTATACCACCGAGAGTAATCCGGAATTATTTATAATTGGAAGCAATAGCCATTGAATTATCATGATTTTGGAATTTTCCAGCAAATACTCGATCGAAATGCGTCTCCAATACACTGCTGGATCAAGCAACCCAACGAATTCCGATACTGGAATGACTCATGTCACAAACTATTTTTGGCTGTGGAACAATTGTTTCATTGGTGCTGTCGAAATTCAGTCACAATCCAATTCTTTGGGAGATCCATTTTTGACATTCGATAACGAAACAAAAGAATGATTCATCCTGAAAATTATCTCTCCTCCGGCGAAGGTTTATCCCAAATAAATCGCTATCGGGGAGCTCCTCTTCTGCGAAAACTCAGCGCTCCCCAATAGTCTGGAATATTAGCTCTTCTCGTTCAAGTGGCAGCTTTCGGTTCGCGCCTCCCAGGAGTTCCCCCTTTGGAAAGCCCCCGGGGAGCGGCGATGTCGGGGGCGTCGACTACCTGGGGACGATTGGGGGCGGGGGCACAGGCCACTGCAGGGTGCTAACACGTGGCGGCCGCACGGCGCCCCCACACACGCGTTCACTTGGCGCCCGTTGCACTTACCACGAAGGGGGAATGGATGCGTCAAGAGTTTCGCGAAATCCTATTCCTTCGCTTTACCCGCTTGTATTAGGGGAAATAATACCAACAGTTGTGGTGTAGGGGTCTCCGCTTCCAAGATACTGCTGAGCGGGAGAGCTCGTGTTCATACCCTGCTAGGTGAGGTTTTCAGTCAGGGTTTCCCTCATCTACTCCAGACTCAGTTCTCATTAGCTTTAATAAGATACGAAGATTAAATGTCTAGGATAAACAGTTTTCTTCCTCAGTAATATTCAGCTCTTTTGTTGTGTGATTTCAGACAGGTATGTACCCTATTGAAAATTACGTAAACAACTCTCCTGTGTTTACCAATTGTTGTATTCCGTTCATGATTGCCAATTCTGTACATCCAATTTATACGATATGTATTTGCAGTATTAATATTTATAATCATCATTAGGGGACAGATTGAAAAACGATATTTGTCTTGGGTATGATAGCGGGATCAAAGTTTAAAATGTGAGAGAAATTTATTGATATTCTGGAAACTGGAAAGTTTTTGACAACAGAAATAGGTGACGTATCTCAATGTAATCATAATTACTAGTCTCATATCACTGATATTAATTGTAAATAAGTCATTAATAATGACCTAATGAGAAATTTGCGTACCAACTAGAAGCATTTCACCAATTTATTTCCTCATTCATCCTTTACTCTTTTCATTAAATTCAACGATTACAAGTTGATTCAGTCCCACAAGGTCGTGATTGTCTTCGCTTTATAAGTTTTTACTCTAGTTTATTAGTCAATAGTTTTCATAATACTTAATTCTAGTTTTGGAATATTTAATCGCTAAGGACCTAACGGGAGCAATTTTTAAGAATTATTTCTTTGTTATGATACAATTTTATTTTCATCGTGTTTTCTGATGTATCCCGTCAATTGTATCTTCCAGGAATACAAGTATGTTCATGATTTCGCAACTTCCACAAATTGTTTGTTGTTTTTTTACGAATAATTTTTAACATTACCTTTATTTTCTTATAATATTAAGTTCTGCATTTGTGACGTAGGATTCCTTGCCCATGGCATGTACTAGAACCTTCAAGAAATTTACTCCAACAAAGAATGAAAATTTACTGACCCGAGATATTTAGCTTTCAGGCAAGTTTGGAGGCCACCAAATTGATAATTTTTTTTTTCAAATTTACTACAAACAACTTCTATTTTTTCTGAATTTTATGTGAAATAATTATTAAAATTGTACTATGTGGTAACTTTTGCAAGTGAGACTGAATTTAACAATAGCAAAACATTGCATTACCCATTACGTTCAAATTTTTTTCATTCTTGGGAACTTAAACTTCCTCCAATCGTTTCCATTTGAGTACGGAAATGTGTTAAAAATGATTTTGATTAGCACGTCCCTTCGCGCTATTTAATTTCTGTCCCCCGTTGCCTGGAGTAACAGCATTGACTGGAGCTGGCCTTCGTCAGGACAATCATCTTGACCCGTGCGACTGCTCGTTCTGTAGATCGCCGGCATTTCGCCGTTCGTCGTCCGCAATGTTTATTCAAGGGTCGTCGCGCGCAACTCATTGGTCGCTCGCTTCAATAGAATCTGCTTGTCTTATCTCTGACAGTGCGCGACCGTTTGATTGTAGTGTTTTCGTGTGACGTGTCTTCTGGCTTCTACGTTTATTCTCAATCGCTCCCTGGGTTTACTTACAATGTCGTTTTGCGCGGTCGTAACAACGTTTTTTCTCTTTTCTTTCCCTTTCTTCGCGTCATGAGGTTGATCGGTTGTAAGCGTTGCAGACCGCTTGCTTGGGTGTGTTACGGTTGAACGGGGTCTGGAGATTGTAGTGAAAGGGAAGAAGTGCTCGGAAAGTTTTAGCGGCTTCATTTCGCCAGGTCCACGAGTGGCGAATTTATTTTCTTTGGTGTAATGTTTGAGCGGGCTGTTGACTTCTGGAAAGCGCAGTTCTTGTTGACTTTGTGAATGTAGAAACATCTTGTCCTTTGTGAAGTGATTGTTGGATTTGGGTGGGCGAAAATTTGTGACTTTTTTGCGTAATTGTTTGCTCAGTCTTCTCTTAGGTATACCTATCATTTCTTCAATGATTGCTAGAAACAACTAGCTATATCCCGTGATCTAATCGTTCAGAATCTCATCCTTTTTATGGGAATCGAGTCGCGCTTCGGTTGTGAGTGTTGTTAATTCCATCTATGTGCAATTACGATGACCTAGAAAATTTTATTCACATACTAGCAGATTTTTCCGAACTCGCTCTGGTATAAGTGACTAAAATGAAAATTTATTCTTAAGAAATGTGCGAACAGTTCCCTAGATTAATAAGTAATTTTATTTGTATATAAAATATGTATGCGAGTGTAATTGTTGTATTTCAAAAATATTATTACTTATCTTATCACCATCAGGTTTTCTTCTACGTCGCTGCAAAGTCGTAGAGCTTTCACGAAAAATCTGTGAATTTCCATTCCCGAGTGGTGTGTAAAAATTGAAAATAGCTATTATCAGGCATTCTCGCACAATTTAGGGGTACGCGAGGTCTCTGTTGCTAGCAGATCCAAACACAGACTAGACACTGAGATAGTGAGTAATTCCCTATGTTGCCACCAGAGTAATTGTTTTAAACATCTAATAAACAATTTGTGAAAGAGTGCACTAGACTACTGCGTAACCCATTTGTTACTCTGAACTTTCTTCGTAAATACGAAAAAGAAAGAACTTTCTCCTTTGCGAACCTGAAGATTGCCCATGTCTCTATGGAATGACGCAAAATTACAATTGTACTATGTAATCATTTTTACCTCATTGACCTTTTATTTATGAAATTGTACTTGAACTGACCGTAGGTATTGCGTTCTCTCGTGTATAAAATACAAGAAAGGTTAATATTACCTTTGAATTGATCAATTAGAATTTGGTGCGATGATGTAAACTTCAATTGACATAGTTGTTGCGATAAAGCAATACGTGTTATCAAAGCCCGTTTTGACTTTAGTTGGCGAATGTAAGGCAAATTATTATTTTTTTGTTATTAACGAGACAATACGTTTTTATTTCTCTATATTATGCCACAATCCATTGCTTCGTTCCGCACTTGCTACCTCCAAGCACTTCCCCGTTTCTCTCTGCTTTCTATCGATGTAAGATGCTATTTGTACACGAGGTTTTATAGTAATTATTACAAGTACACTAATATGTTCTATTTTTGCTAATCCATGTTTTAAAACATTTTGATCTAGATCTTTGACAAATCTTCCAAAAAGTGTTATTCTTATTATTGCCTTGTCATTTCCCACAAAATTTTGTAGCTATTTATCCTCAGGGATTACTCCATTAGTGCGTGTATCGATACTTACTGCCTAGCCCGTGTCGTACGTAATAATTATTAGAAATTTGAATATATTCTTTATGAGTCTTTTTCGTATATTCTTTGGTTGGAACTTTTGTGCTGTTGCAGTATCACGAAGTAATCCTGTTCTCCAGAGTAATAAAATGCTTATCATTTTATACGTGTGTGGAGTGAGTGATGTATGTTTCAGGGGACGTTAGGCGAAGTATTCCTGTGGTTTACTTTCTTCCCAATATTATCATCGAATCCTTTCTCGCTCTTCGTTGTGTAATGGAGCGTCGATGTTTATAAGGTAGATTCAGTCTATACCTTATTTACCCACTCCACAATCAACGAATCTCTGGTAACTGCGATCAAATGTTTCTACTGCGAAAATGAGTTAATATAAAGTCAGCAGGAAAAGTTACCTCTTTCGCTAGTACACATATATCTGTGCGGATAATACACAAATCATATATCTGTGGCAGATTCGATATTTTATTTTGGAGGGGTTTTAGGTCTTTGGGTGGTTTGAAAAATTTGGTGAAAAATGGTGGTGAAATTTTAAGGCCATTAACAATTCTGTAAGAATAAATTTTACTGCCCAATCCTAACAATATCTTACGTACCAAATTTATTTTTTACGAAATACTGAAAATTGGGAAAATTATTAGTTCTACTCATTGAAACATCAGTCACTGTATGATTAGAAGCAAATGATATATTTTTTATTTCATGTTATGTTCCTCGTGTGTGTAAAAATAGGTTTGTTATTTGTGCTACTTAATAAACAAAAAATACAATCTAGAGAAACTTCAAAAAATAATTTTCGGATACAAATACTAGATATGCTCCAATAGGTAAGTTTGCTAGTTCATTCATAGTACACATGTTATGGAAAGGGTGATATTTATGTCGCACGTTGCCGCTGACATAACGTACGTCCTGAAAACTTCCCACTTGAATGTGTTTTGTGTCCCGTCGACTGTCATTTTTGGAAAATCTCTTCAGAGTTTTTGAGAATGTTGGATTTATTGCTGCATTTATATTTTTTGTATTTTATTGACGTAAATACAGGAATACACATACTGTGTAAAACATAATAAGAAAAACATGTTTCATAAAAAAGGTGTTCGAATTTCCGCTATGTGGTAAGTTCTTGATAAAATACACTGCATAATATAATAATAATAATAATAAATTTATTGTCAAAAAACAGTACAAACTGCGTATGACCACGTGGAGGGAAAAAAAAACTAATTTACTCTCCGGAAGCAAGCAAGGGACCATCCCATCAATTCCGATCAAGGGCCCTAAGGCAGAGGNTTTCCTGCTACCTGCGGCCTTCTTCACAAATTCTTCTGTTGGTTGATTACCTCGAACAGTCTTTTATGTTGCTATAATATACTGGTTGTTCAATATACAACTATGTTTAGTTAGAGATAGTGAAGTGTCAAAATGCATCTTAAGACGTTAACATTTAATTCTTCTTTTTGTCATCATGACAGTAAGAGTGAAGAAAAATTTTATCTTGATTCCTGGAGTACAAATTATCAGCACTTGAGAGTTATCTACAGTTGTAGCAATTAAGAGAATCCTTGAACGTGTAACTTCCGGAAGTCTTTTACATTCGATTGCAAACAATTTACAGATAGTGCAAAACGATAAACTTGTTTAATCTGCCATTTAAATGACAATAATCAATGCCCTTTCCTTTGTGTCATTTAAAAATATTTTAAATAAATATATATGAGATATTATATTGCCGATGAAAATTAGTGAAACGCGGTAAAATATCATTCTCTTAAGGAATTCCATACAATAATATTAAATTATGAATAATGTAATAAATTGTTTGATATTAATGGTGTTGGTTTCCGTTCCAAATTTCACAACATATGTTTGTCATAGTTTGAATACTTTATTAATAGAAACCACTGAAATATCATATGAATCAAGAATAACTACTTAAATTTAATTTGAAGAGTACAGCGATATCGATTCATCAATATTAATATTTGTATATTAAAATTAGTTTTGTGTGAGTTTTGAGTGTATGAAGTGACAGTCCTGATTTAATGATTACGACATGGTGTTACATTTATTGAGACTATTATGGGATTCCAATTTTCTTCTTAAGAACTTCAAGAATCACTGAACCTGACCCCGAAAGAGGATGGAACGTAGAAAAATTGTGATCATGACAGTTTCCAATCACGATAATTTCACGGAGATATTCGTTTTGATGTTCTGAAAATTCGTTCGTCTGAAGAAATAGTTCTAAATCGACAAGACAATTTCATTGATATTTGGAAAAAATACCCATTTAACCTTACTCGTACATGTGCTCTAGGATTGTATCTGCTTAATTTATTTAAAAAATCAAAGTATATTTCTGAAAATTTCTCTTAAAAAGAGATTTTTTTGTACAAAAATTGTCATTTGTGCATATTTGTGCGAGTGGTATCCATATGAATATGGTATGTGCGCGATAAAATATGGTATGTGCGCTGCTGCGTAGCATTACGTATTTTACATTATTAAAACACTTTTGAATGCCAATGCACCAAGCACAGGGAGATTTAGATTTGGAAAACCAAAAGTCCCGGAATGAGAATGGTAAAATAGATGAACCGAAAATGGACACCTGGTACAAAATGGTATCTACTTAATCTTGTTTTATAATATACATTTAGTTTCAATATTTTTAGTGTTTACTGGGTTATCCGTTCTCTATTTAAATAAACTTAAAATTAAGCGTACTTGTGCAATTATGTGCAGTGAATTTGGTTAATTATATTAATGGTGGATTACCATTAATATAAAAGTTGCTTCAAATAAGTGTAGACCTATACGCACTTACAATGCATCGTTACTGCATGAACTAGTATAATGCCATATGAAGATGCTTAAAAATATATTTTAATTTTAAGGCACGCAAGAAAAAAAGAAAGAAACGCCAATTTGATTGATCACCAATTGTATTACGTACGTGTATGTCTATTCATTCATTCTCGTGTAAGTTAATTGATATTGCGGAAAATTTATATTTTCCGTATTAATTTCCGTTTAAAAATGGCTAGAATTGAATAAGGATAACCTTTTCGGGATTGAAATTTTATTTCTATGAATTCTACGCTTGATACTCGAACCGACGAAGGTCCTTAATACTGTCCAATAAACCGGTATACGCATTCGTAAATCAAGTGGTACTGGAATCTGACCCGTATTTTGAATCGGTGCTGTCATTGGTTACAATGTACACACAACCAACCCTAGCGTAACTATCCCCAAGTTTTTATTTCGATGTATTGTTCGAGGTATCAGGGACAATTGAGTTCAAAATACGGATTTGCTTTTCTCCTAATAATTTCATTTCGGTGCATAATTGTTTCGATCGATATTTGCCGCGATAGATGACTTTTACGTAGCATTTTGTGGCAAATGATTTATTGAGTAATAGGGATCGAACCACAACATACAGAATGATATGGCTTATAATAACTTAAACTGCTTTATGAAAATTGTACCTGCCATAGAGATCATTGTTTCGAAACCAATAGATGCTTAAATGTGACATAATTTTGGTGAGTTATTAGGCATTGTACTATTTCATTAATCAGGATACAACATTTAAGAATGTAATTTAGTTCATGTACTCCTGTTATAGATATGAGTGTGCGAACATGTTCAAGAAAATAAAATTTTAATTTACAGATTATCCTATCTCAAATCCTTTCATGGGAATACGAAGTTTTAATTAAATATATCAATTAATTACTCGCAGTGTACTTCCGTCAGTGAAATTTTACGAATGTATTGTGATATGCTTACTTTCACGGACAATAGAACATTTCAGCCCTGGTATGGTCTTGACTTCGATCATCGACGTTAATCTGGTTTGGCAATACATGCTCATTAAGTCAGAAATATCGCCACAAATGGAAAGTCATAACATATTTATTCTTCTTGATTCGATATGATCTTTCTTTTTATTTGGGTTAATTGGGAATTTATTTTTACGGGGTTATTTAAATTTTCAATCCCTAGTAATAGATTATCATATTAACCAATGTTCAAAACAGACTATCGAAGTTGAGGCGATAGAACTATGTGACTGTGGGTTACGTAACAAATTGTCCAGTATTACACAATCCTTTAATCCGATTATGTGTCGTGAATTTCACTAAATGACCATGTTTTCAAGGTACTGGGCAATTTAATTTTTCGTGGCAGCCATACTCTGCTCTCTACGTGAAGCTAAATCTTGACTAAGGACCGAGTCAAGTCAACACTTTCGAGTGATTGCGGAATACCATTTGCCTGGAAACCCCACCGGTGGCGCAGGTGGTAGTGTTATCGCTCATCTTCTAGTCATCCCGGGTTCGATTCCCGATGGGGCCAGAAAATTTGTAGCTTTTCACATCGTTCCAGTTCATGTAGCTGTGACTACTGAAAAGTAATCCTTCCTTCCTCTATCCAGCTCCTTCTAGTATCAATAACTATTACTAACTACTTGTACTAACCCCTCCACGTGGGCCAAGTTGTTGGTAAACCCAGCTAACCGGTCCAATACTAACAATGGCCTACCACCCAACTCCTAACTCCTATCGATCCATGTAGATAAGATTCAATAGCACGCTACATTTTCCATTTACAAATACAAAAATATAATTCGAAAATTTGCCTCAACCTCCCAGAAGGAAACAGGCATTACACATGTTTCGAGGGATACTTGATGGAACACAGTTTTAGGAGTTTATTTTGAACAATTGAGGTTATTGCAGGGTTATTTGGGCTTGGATCCCGTGACTCATGATGTCGCATGATTTGTCATAACACAATGTGACGTGCTATTCTCGGAAGACAAATGACTAATTTAAAAAAATCGAACTATTGAACCCTGTGTAAAGGATTGATCTGTATTGAACAAATTATTTCAAATACCAGCTATATTTAATGTATAATGAGCGAAAAGTCTATAATGCAAAAATTTATAACTCTTTGTTTATAGTACTAATATTCGACTGCGCTAACCTTCCCATCTATGGAGTTGATTTCTAATGACCATTGGCAATACATGTGATTAAATTCCATGCTTGATATTTTTATATCATGTGGTTCGTATAATTTTATTGTCAAAGAAATTGATTACGTTTATTACTCCTATGAAAGGTACAAGATTAGTGCCGTGTAAATTATACAAGAAAGTAAAAGAGACTAAAGTGTAAGTATTTCAGATTTGAGTATAAAAGCGGATAAAAACAACAGACTGAGTTCGTGCCAATTTAAAAAAAAATCGTTTTTAAGAGTTTCAAATTATGCTTGCATTTGTTCGATGTTGCCTTTGATATAAAATTCAAATGAAAACGCAACTTCAGTTTGATTGCATGCGCAGTTTATGTAACGCCTTTCCATTTTGTCACTTCGTATTATGTATGTATATGTGGTATGTTACACGCTGTTGCAATTCTTGAGTAGTATTCATTCAGACGCGGTAGCTCAGAAATATTTTCATAGTGTTGATGTCCAGGGTTTATGCGACTTTTCGCTTCCGCATACCTGACATCAATCTATGTTGTCGATATATATTTCTGTACGTTCGACTCTTAGTAAAACTGTTGACCCAAAAATAATGTTTGTTAAAACTAAGTTGCCATGGGTTTCCAGATTGTACAAGATTTTCGTGTGTAATATTTAGCCTGTTTACGTAATTGACATATTTAAATGTTATATTTATTGAATGACATATTTCAAAAATGTGGATGCGCCTGTTTTTATAATACCTTTAGGTTTTGATGATTTATTTTCGTCGCAGTTAAAGGTAGCATTTGTTATATAATTGTCATCATTACACAAAAGTACAAACAGTACTATCATTATAACCTAACATTATTCTCTGCGGAATCACATTAATCCAAATTCTCGCCCATAAATTTAGATAAAATCGGGTAATTTTCGGTTAAAACCTTTTAAGAACAGTTATTCTCTCAACATTCGACCATATTCCTATATCTCCGTAACGTCAGTGTCGTATTTCAGATCACATCCTTCATACACCAACTTCTATTTGAAGTCTTTTGCTCAGATACACAATCTTGTTAATAACGACCGTGACGATAACGGGAAAGTAAGTAATTCTTGTCAGTGACTAATTCTTACAGAATGACATTGTACGTATTAAACAGAAATGAGTAGTTTGCCCGATTGGTGGGTCGGCAATAGTTTAATCAGTTCGTATTTGCCATATTTATCCGTACTAGAGAGTAAGATAGCTTCTGTACACCCACGTCGTCCCTTCTAAATTGCAAAATTTTTTTTCTACCAACTCGTCCGCAAAATTTGTTTTCTCAACTTGAAACATCACCAGACTTGATATTTTAGTGTAAACATCTCTTACTTTATCTTAGCTTAACCGAATTTGTATTAATATATTTAATTATGTCTCGAATATAAAATAAAATTTGATTACCTGTGCCAATCAAATAAATATTCATTGTTAAATAGAAAATTCTTGATATTTCTAAGACCCCACGTAATTTTGTGTTCTAGATTTTTGTAGTACAAACAGGTGTTTTATTTTTGAATTAGAAATCATTTCAATGAGTAGCAATTTGATGCTTGATTGTGAAGAAATTGTGAAATATTTGCGGTTCTGCTGTTCCTCGTTATTTCACAAAATTCTTTTCCAGATTCAGGGCAAGTCGAAGGAGTTTTTCTCTCTTTCTTTTCTGTCTCATTTGACCTTATCAGCTCTCCGCATTGTCGCCACCCAGCGAACCTCAAACCCGTCCGTGGGCCCGCGTGGTGACGCGGACTCCGCTTTGTAGTCGGACCCCAACCGGCGCGGCATGACGCGGGCCGCGTGGCCAGCGACCGCGGTGCAGCGGTTGGCCGCGGCCGATAAACCAGGCGGCATGCGGCGCGCTTACGGCTGGCGGGCGCGCCAAACTTCGCAAGTGCGGCAGCCGCTGCACCGCCACCGCGCGCTTCAATCCGTTCCGCGTGTTCCGCGGAAGCCATAGTACTTTCGCTGCGCGAACAATGTTTTAATGCAGCATCGATTTTCGTACTCTTCGGTTCTTGTATTGGAATGGGCTGTATCCTACTTGCACGTGGAGGGTTCGGATGATCGTTCGATTAAGTGTTCACTAAAGGACGAGATCTATTCATTAATATGTTTCGAGTGAAATGTAGGATATAATAACGGAAACATTTCGCCTTTGCCTTCCTGTGACAACTAAGTTCATTTCGGAACAAAACAATATTTCTATTCCATAGTCGAAAATCAATTAATATTGAATATAAGAGATGTGTTGTTCCAGACAATTATATTATTACATTACTTTTCTTCATCTTCCTCCAGTATCTTATAAAATCATGTTCGGAAACATTGTTTTTCACAAGTAATATGAATGAAATAACAGTTTCCCGATTTTTATTTATTTTGTCGATTTCTCTATTCAAAGATATAATAACTCCGAACTCTTCCAATAATACGAGGTTGACAAATGATGAATTTAGGTTGACAGCTTATTGCCCGTGATTGTGGGGCATATTTCGTAAATGAGAATGGTTGATGTCGTCCACAATTAGTGCACCAAAGCTTACGACGAACTCTTTCATAAGAGGATGGTGTGTGATTTTGGTGCACCGGCATATTTTACTTGCAGTAGTGCGAATTAGACGCAACTTAAATTAAAAGTATATCGTATCAGATATCAGTAAATGTTTTATATATTTAGTACTTCACCAGAATTGCATCAGTACGTAGAGGACTTCGTACTAGTGACCAAATTAATTTTCACTTATTGGGAAAGAAAGTTATGATTTAGAGGGTATGTTTCTATGATTCATATATCAATATATCTACTACAATGATAGTGAATGATAGTGGTGTGTATATATATATATATATATATATATATATATATATATATATATATATATATATATATA
>NNCF01125876.1:753916-793662 GCA_002313205.1 Laupala kohalensis | reverse complement strand
ATATATATAGCATGAAAAATACATTACAAAATGAACAGAATAATTCAAGGGAACGGTTCTTCATGTGTCCCTAGAAAATGTCTTTGAATTAATTTGCTACTTGTTCTTATTTCAGTGTAGTTGCAAATAAGTTAAGTCATTCTGCAAAATGCAGACTTATTAAATTATACAGCTTTTCGAAAATTACTAGTGTAAAAAGTTGAGATAGGGGGTATGATGAGGAAAAAATACGTTTAAGAATCTTATTAATATTTTGAACAGTTCAAGACATTGTTGACTTTTTCCTACGTCATCGTTTATTGAAAAGAAAGTATTCGTAATAAATTTGAAGGTAACAAGCCTACCAGGTATTTTATGCGACTGTAATAATAAATTATATGTAGAAAAAAGATGGAAAGAACTCCATTGAGGTAAAACGTGCAATCTGAGTGAATAATTCTAACCTTTATTCAATTTGAACAGTAATCATGACGTTTGTTTAATTTGTCTCTCGGCTTCAATTATTCGAGTAGCACAAACTGTTTACGATCAGCGCAGGCTTGCAAAAACAATTGATGTTGTCTAGCTGCAAATAATGTAATAGTATAGAATTGAATCGTTTCTGACCATGTTACTCCAGTATAAAATACTTTTGTAACGGATACAAAAAATGGAAATATCACTCCTCAGTTGAAACTATTTTACCATTTCTTCCCATCAAACCTCCTGCTGTCACTCATCTCCATTTATTTCTAATCCTTCTCTCAACTTTTTGTTCAAACATTTGCTGCAGCCTTTCCTCCCATACATAAAATTACTCCTTATTGTCATCGGTTTTTATCTTCATCCTAACAAAAAAATATATGTTTCACATCACATTCCAGACCACAGCTTATGAGCACTAGTTAAGTTGAGTTAGCAGCATTCTTGTAAGAGTTTGTTGTTGTATATGTAAATGGGAAATGTAGCGTGCTATTGAAGCTTATCTATATGGAGCGATAGGAGTTAGGAGTTGGGTTGTAGGTCATTGTTAGTAGGTTAGCTGGACCCACGTGGAGAGGTTAGTAGGAGTAGTTAGCAATTGTTAGAGTTATTGATACTAGGAGGAGCTGGATAGAGGAAGGAAGGTTGGCTTTTCAGTAGTCACAGCTACAAATTTTCTGGCCCCATCGGAAATCGAACCTGGGATGACTTGGTGAGAAGCGACAACACTACCACCTCCGCCACCGGTGGGGCGTAAGAGTTTATACGTACACATCAATACACAAATTTAAACTTATACCCAGGCAATACTTTTATTTTCTTTACACAAAAATATTATTCAACTTGTGTAAAATTAATATGTACGTCTTACGAAGTAAATATGCTTGTGTAGAAATCCATGTGGATGAGTCTCCTGCTCCTAAGACATGGCCGGTATCAATCCGAGCCATGAAACCTGTACATTCATTGCATTTCTCTTCCGGTCGTCTTGGACTGAGTGAGTGAATGCCTTGGGACTCGCGCGTAGATGCGCAACCAGAGAGCCAGCCGTCGGTCAATCTTAAGGACTCGAATTCGGATTTCATGCTTTTCGTCATGCGCGCGGGTTAGAGGCCAGTGCAGTACCAGGGCCTCGGGTTGCGCCAAGCGACCGTGCTGCGGTAGGTAGACCGTGGGAGGGGGGCATGTTGTTCCCCCATACGCCCCACGTACGTTGCACGCCCTTTGGAAAATGGCAGCGGCGAGTCAGGGTCGGATTTTTATGGTTTGATGTCGCGAACCCGTAGCGCGCGGGTTACCCGATGAAACGACTGCTTTAATTATCTGCGTTAATTGAACTTTCTTCGATGCTTCTGCGGATTCGATAGTTCTTGCGAGAGTAGTGAGGAGGGTTGCTTGATGTTATCGTATTGTAAGCAGAAAAATGTTTCGTATTTTGGTAGACAGAATTTTTTTGGACATTTATTGTCATATGAGCACAAATTGTATATTTGAAATTCACTGAAATGTGAAAATGATACTATGAATTTTGAACAGGACTGGGACTTGAAGGTAAGAAAGATGTATCCTCGCACCATGTACATCTTGAAACTCATTACTTACTTTGGAATCACAAAAAATATAATGCAGTATACAATAATAAAGATAAATTAGGTAAATCGCATCACTAGACTCAAGTTATGATATGAATTTAACATCCTATCAGATTTTAACTTAGGTTTTCAGAAATTGAATCCATAAAAAAAGAATAATCCAAAATATTACTCGTATATATAATTTTGTTCGGAAAGTAAGGAAATATGTTTTTAAAGAAATTCGTCCTCAACAGCTACGAAAGTCAACTACTATATTGTTAGACCCTCATCAATTTCTTGGATTGTGAGAGGAGTTTACATAAATGACTTTTAATGGGTTAAGATTTAAAGCAAACTGATAATAGATTCATAGTTTAAATAATTAAAAACATATTAAGATTTCACAAAAACCTATTAGATTTTAAGATTTCTGCACTTGTGTGTGAGTCACCTTACGCCCTGTAGGGTATCCAGACGTTCTCATCAATACTACTATAGTACATGAACTTAAGAATTTAATATATACTGAGAAAACGAATATCTTTAGTTTAGGCTAAATTTATGCCTGAAACCTGTAGTCATTGAGTATGTTGGGCATTTATATTCACTTCTAAATCTGATGTATTCTTATTTATTATTTTACCTCTTGTCAAAGCTCGGATTAATCAGTAATAAGTATCACTTATTCGAAAACTGAAAAAAAAGCACATTACATGTTCTCACTTATACATTTACCCAGGAGAGCATTCAGTTTCAAGACTCACCTTTACTATTTAATGAGAACAACTTATTCCTAACCAATGATTTTCTCATTCTATGGCAAACGTGAGTATTCAGACACTCCTTAAATTTGAGAACTGAATTGGAGCCGATTATGGGAAGTTCTTTAGAAAGATGGACCAGACACATGCACGACGTGTTAACATACAAGGTTTGCATATGGTAGCAACCACGCGATTGTTCCTGTATTTAGAACTAAGAAAATGAGAATAAGATATGAAATAAATAAATAATCTGCGGAGTTTTTCTCTCATTTGATTTTCCTATGATTACTATAGGATAAATTTCGCACTATTATCAAAATCCCATTTACTTAATACGTTATTGCATTTGTTGTGGGAAACCAAAAATAATCTTATCAGATGTAATAATAATCAAACATGTTCTTAATAAAATGTATTATAACGTAATACGACAAATTCAGGATTTTTTTCATTTTATTAATTTTCATTACAGATCCTGTTCATTTTGTCAATTTATTTATTTTAAGTCATGTCTTCGTCGTGACATCCGGTTTTTTAATTTTAATTATTTCATCTACCCGACCGGCCGACCTCTCGGTAATTACCTGGCCGCCTTCTATCTCTATTTCTCTTTTCCTGTTCTGGATATTGTTACCGAATATTCAGTTCAGTACTTGAGTTCGTCTTCTCGGTAGCATTGAAATCACCATTCAGAATAGTGCCGATCGCCATCGTACTTTGCTCCTAATTCTGGGAGTTGATTACTCTTACTACGATTTTCAATAAAAATGTGAAACTGTTATATTCTCACAGCAACTTCGGTACATAATATATTTTTTACAGAGTTGACGTAAAATGTTCGATAATTTCACATCGGTTCGCATTGGATGATATTAAGAAAATACACTATTTTCTAGGGGTTTGCATTGCATTAATGGAATATTATTTTATGAATTTATAGAATTTCAGATATACTGTGTGCTTATATGATTTTCTTTTGTGTTTATGTAGAAACTTTTCAATTCAATGAATTTGTTCTAATGTTTTTTTTTTATAATTGGTTGAGTTTATTGCTTTAATTTGATTCATAATAATCAGTTTTGTGAATATAAGAAGACACTCTATGAAAATTTAAATATTAAGGGGCAGTAATAATAGCTTTGCTCGACTTGCGTTATCTACCATCTATCTCTAGTCGTGCAACTACTAAAAACCTATGAGACACTTCAGAGGCGGTCACGTAAGCCAGCATCACCTCGACCCTTCTCTCCGCTAGAAGCCGCTTAGGATACAATTTCTCCGGCGTCTCAAAACAACGCCCCTTTCTGCCTTACCGAATCCTGCGTAAAACACGTCATCGATTTATCACCGCCCAGCTCTCTTAATTGATTATATTTAGCTAGTCTCTCATGCCTTCTGATAATAAACTATTTTGAAAGTAACATATGAGCAATTACTTGCTCATAATTGTTTCATTAGTTCCACTTTCGTCATGAGCCCGTGTGTTACACATCCATCTTGTATTACCTCTAGCTGCAATTTTTCATAGCACTAATTCAATGTCTTGATGTTCTTCAAGTGGGGAAGGAAAGTCTGGAGGAAAATAGAATGTGTATTGGTGGAGGAAAGAAAGGTGCGTTACTGTTTACGCTGTCAATCTCAGGATTTTCTTTCTCTAAGCAACCTTTCGAAAGAATTATATCCTTCTTCCAGGCACACTCCTCACTACGTGAAAGACGAGAATACAGAATAAAAATAAAATAGAACTAATATGCTCAATAATACTATCTAAATAATGTAATTCCTCATTTCTTAAAAATTAGAACATCATTTCTGCTAACGATACTTTGAATTATGAGTGGAAGGAAAATATTATTTCACTCTTTTTTCCTTTCACTACAATCAGCATATCAAATCGCTTCTATGAAAATATTTTCGGGTGCTTTCGTGAAATTTATAGTGTCTCTAGAACATTTTTTTAAAATACAAGCATTAATACGACAAAGCTGGGTAATTGTGATTATAGTCGCTTTAGATTGAACAAGCGAATGTTCTTTTTGTGTGATCACGACCTTAATTATTTCACAATTTTTCATGAAAAATATCCGTCAAAGAGGTACATGAAATGGGCGGAATTGTTTTCCCTTGTGGAGGATGCCGACGAATCTGTTTCATAATGTGGTGTTCGATATCCAATGTATCGATAACTCTTCGATTACACTCAACGTTTGGGAGCTTGTTCAAATTAAATTTGAGATTGTCCTACGTAGTATTCTACGTCGTTGCTGCCATTTAAACTTGCTTTGGAAGAGATGAACCTTATCATAACATATTGAATTCTTTTAGCATTATAATGTATGTCCTAATCTTCTATAAATATTTTCGTAATTTTTATTTTGTTTTATGTTAAATTTTCTGAAATTTCAATCGTAATTGGACTGTAAATGTGAAATTATAAAGTTAGGGTGTACTGACACAAATCAAATATTGAGTTACGGTAGGGTAATAATAAATTTATTGTCAAAAAACAGTACAAACTGCGTATGACCACGTGGAGGGGAAAAAAAACTAATTTACTCTCCGGAAGCAAGCAAGGGACCATCCCATTTAACTATTTCGTGACCACCATCATTCTGTCGCGAAAACAGAATAAACCAGGTACTCGTTTTAAAGTAAAGTGAGTAGGTCTGGAAGCCGGTCAGGAAGTTGCAGTGTGAGTGAAAATCCTGTTGCTCAGATTTGAACTGTGACCGGCCAGCGAACTCTGAATTAAAAAATGTATTCAAACAAAAGTGGTAATGTTTCCAGAAAAAAGTGTACAATGAAACTAATTAATGTATCACACTTGTAACTTTTAAATCTGTAACACAACATATTTTGAGTGTTCAATACTTGTGCATTTCAGTAGTGATGGGATACGTCTGAGTCATATTTGGAGATAATTTCCCATATTACTAACGCTTAAATATTCTTGTAACACATTCAGAGTCCAAACTCTACATTATATCCTTGTACATTCTGAGATATAAAGAACCACTTTCCTCCAAAAACTCAGGCGACGCTACACATTAACGATGTTCGATTATAAGCTTCCTATGTGACCATTCGTTTTGGAGGTATCATTAACATGTCTGCTCTAGGATGTTTTGATATCGCAGCTATGTAGCCTTGGACAGGGGGATAGAGGGGTCGCAGGCGCCCGAAACCTTGGAGCGGACGGATGGAGGGTTTCTGGAGAAATCGAGCAACCGGTGGAGGAGGAACGGGCAAAAGGACGACAGGCGCCAAACAAAAATATGTTGTTTCCTGCTCATCATGATATGGCGCCAGGCGACAACTACAAATATAAGATTGAAAATGATTTATTAAAAATACTCCTGCCAAAGGTTTCAGATTGAAGGAAACGGTTAAATTTGAATTATCGGGCTAAAAAAGTCAACCTAAATGTTTCGTGCATTACAATTGTAGCCATTATCTTGTTGAATTTTGATTCGTTATTGATTTGTCACCATTTCATTATCTTTACATATATTTTACGAAAGCAAATAATTTTGTGCTATACTCTAATTTTTATTCAATTACTAGCCGAGTTCCCGCGGTTGATCTCTAGTCCGGTTTTGATATTTTCTAGTAAATGGTCGTCCTTGAATCCCTACTGACATCTGTTGCAAATACTTGTCAATTGTGAATCAAACTCTGCATGGTAAACTAAACAAAGAACTTGAATACAGAAGTTCGCCAACAATAAATTCTGTTCGCCGAGAATCTACACAACGCTATTTTAATGGTATTTTCATAATCTTCTATTAAATTATCTACCATTGATATTATCTTGAGCTTCCATTTTACGTAATGGATACTCTAGCGTTAGACTAGGTACTGATAGTTGGCTGTAAGGATGTGAGTAGATGTGAAGAGTGGTTGTGTGTTCGGAGGTGTATTTTGCATGATTGGTGTTTTCAGTATTATGGGTGTTTTCAGTGATTAAATACTTTCAGATTTTCCTGGATCTATATTTATTGTTTGTTTGTTTCCGGATGCTGAATATTTACGTTTACCGCACTTCGAAATTCAAATTTCTCTTGATTTATTAATTTATTTACTTCGTCATGTGTACATCACATGACTATCATTTCATAAATTCTGTGTGCTCTTTCTGCCACCTCATTTCTTAAGAGTTAGGTGGACGTACCCCACTACTTATATTCTCAGTTCTCTGCGGATATCAAGACTTAGATTTCATGTTGGTGTAATCGTTTTATGTTCAAATTGTTGTAATAGTATTAGAAATGTGTAAGTGCTACATAAGGTAAAATTTGCCAGCTTCGATGTCAATTAAACGTAACGATTGCACGGAAAGTAATGGTCGGGAAGAATAAACACGAAAGATATTTGTACTGAAGGTAATTTCGTATCGTTGCTCATATCAAATATCTACTTGATATATGATTGAAATTGTAACTAATTCGGAAGTCTTAAAAAATTATGAACAAAAATAATAATTTTAGAGGATTCCGTGGGCGTTCTCATGATTAAACAATTACTTTTATTTCTTTGCAAAAATTCCCTCTTTACAATGTTGAGAAGCCTTGGGTGATTAAAATGCATTGTTAGGAATTGTAATGTACATTTTTATTCTAATACCGAAAATTACGGGAGAATTTTACGAAGTAGGCGTGTTCCACTATTAATTTGCTTATTTTATTTGGTAGTTGTACTTCGGCATCCCTTTGTCAATAATAGCGAAGTATTTGTCTCCTGCATCGAGATCCTTCCGTGTCAAGAGGATGTGTTGACACAATCGTATAAATATCACTGCCCTCCCCCACCCTCCTCCCTCCTCCCGGGGTGTTCATTGCTTGGTAGCAAGCACCTAGCGATATGCATCATGCATCCAGGCGCCGCGTCGCTGTCAGTTGTCACCTTCGCACCCGAGTCCGCACCCCGCCTCACCCCGTGGTTGTTCCCTTGGCCGTTGCATTTCTCTAGAGAAAGCCAGACGGAGGCATTTTCGATTGAGGCTGAAGGCGACCTGCGGGCTCGCTGGGACGGCGCGCAGCGACGGCGTTTGGCGCCGGCGCGTTCCGGTCGACGAGCTCTTATTGGAATGCCTCTGCTATTTGCGTCCGTCACTTGCGTCAATCGTGCTTCCTACATCGAGATGGGAAACGGTTGGTGTGTCAACACGTCATCGAGACTGATTCTGTTCGAATCAATAGACTCAAAAACTTGTAACTTGTATAAACACAAACGATATTTACGTTTCTCTTAGATTGTCCAATGCGATACGCATTACATCTTATTCAACTTATTTTGTGAATCATATTCATTCCACGCAACATATCCTTCTTCCCAAGTAGTGTATGTTGTCTGAAATTAATAAAGTTTACAAAAATGTTGCATACATTTAACGCGTGCCACTTTTACCAATGTGAGAGAAATATAAACACCAAAGAAATGTGATTAATTCATAACTATGTTGTTGCATCTCATTGTTTTGAGAAAAAGTGACTGGGAAAATGTTAGGGTTCTGGACAAAGAAAGAAGTTATTACAACCGGTACGTATCAGAAACGTCAAGCATAAAACCACACCGGAATGTGCAAATTTAAGATAAGATATAATAAATAATCAAATTTGTATACTTACATTTTGTAACCATTTTCATTTATTTATAGTTTAATTTTTTTATTGTGTATCATGAGTATTATGTAATTGCACTTTTCGCTTATATCTTGTAGCTAGGATATTAAAGCAGCTCATAATAACACCTGATGATGATGACTCGGAACGAATCGAAGCATTGCATGAGGAGCAAATAAACATTCAAAATAATTATCTGTATAAATACGTCGTATGATAAAGTTAGATTGGAATTTCCGATTTCAAAACATATTTTACAAAATTACATTTTAATTTAAGAGGAACACTTCAGCACTGAAGTGTTAAGCCAGAAGCGGGATTTGTGACGGGGATGTGTCTACATTTGGTTATGTTCTCGTGAATTCGTTGCCTGATGTTCGAAAAAATTACTTTGGCCAGGATTAATTTATATTAACTAATTATCTTTTCGTTTATGATAACAACTCCTAATTACACTCACACGGATTATCAGACAAAATTGCAAATCTTGGGTTATACCCTTTTTCTTTGGGGAAGTAGGGGGAGGCCGCAACTTCACCATTGGGGAAGGATCATTACAAATGTTTCCCAAATAATGACCGTTACCCCAATCAGTTTTGTACCTCCTTGGAACCCGGAGCAAATTGTATCTGAATTGAATGGCATTAGTTCAATAAATTTGGTTACACTCTTTCATAGCTGAAATTATCTCCGTTTTGAAATGTAAGAATAATATGTTATTATGTAGGAATAATATTATAAAAGTATAAACTGTATCAAGCTGCTCTTATTCTGTTTATTATTCTGAACGTCGATTAATCTGGTAACAATATGTTTGTCGAGTTGCAAAGGTTGTATAACACGACGATGTGCAAGTGTTGCAAAGGTTATAGAACACGATGATGTGCAAGTAACGACGTAAACATGGCGCCTCTCACCCCAGCGCCACGAGCCATGCGTGTGTCGAAACCATTTGGAATTACTTGGGATTTCTGTTTAGAAAATATGAGTGACCTAGTTAGTAGGAACACTCCTATTGATCAATAGTCAATGCTGCGAAGCGGCATTTTCCGATTGCTTTCTTATTTGTGTTATTTTACCCTGAGATAAAAATAACAAATCTTATTCCATATATATGATCTTGTTTAAACAGGATGATTCAGATGTATTTCTCAAGCAGTTAATTTATTTTTACTTGAGAGAGTTGTTTCCGTTTTGTATGATATATTCTGTTTACTTACAATGTGGAAGATTGCTAGCATTCTTTTGTCAAAATTTATGGATAATTTATTTTTCGGTCGTCATTTTTATTCAGATTTTTGACTACAGAAGAGAAACCAGAATCGACGACAGTCTACATTTTATAATCCTACTTCATTCGAAAGAATTTAAATGTTCCTTGTATTGAACTGTTATATTGCCGAAAATATGAAGTTCTATCATTCCTTCCAACTAATAATTTTTTTCTTCAATAAATATATAGTGTACTTCATAATAATATAAATTTTAAAGGATGTATGTACATTTATTAAAATATCTGTTCTTAATGTAGTTAGAATCTGCTCTTCACAGAAAACATGAGTGCACCCTGCTCTCGGTGAAACCTTATCTTTCGCTGCGTTTAGTGTACGGGAGTAAATATCTAGTAAAATATATGAAGTGTAATACAAAGTCTTGTGCAACTTAACTTCATTTTATATTCTTTCTGTCTGAAATTAAAACTTTCTCGTATAAAACATTATATAGTATGTCGTTCTATACAAATACCAGTAAAATCCTAATTTCTAGGCCTTATTCTTTGTTCTTGGTGCGAATTTTTTTAAATGTTTTTAGTTCATTTATCAACTTCTTAAATCTATAGTGACATCGCGTTACAATTGTTATAAGTAGGAAATAGTGTTTAGTTGATTCGGCAATAATTGCATCCAGTGAGGAACGAAGGCAGTGTACGAAATTGTACAGAACCGTGTTCGAAACAGCATTTCTGTGGAATCGGATGCCACAAAATGTTTCGTTTCTGTAAAAAAAGGCTATATTTCTCTCCATTACTTTCCCGACATTGGTGGCCACCAACCCGTTTCACCCGTGCCAGTGGCTTTCAATTAGTCGAGCAACGAAATTCTACTAAGTTGTCGCCGCCATCGGTGCCGCCTCTCGCTCGCCCCTTGTAAGAAGATTACCAGGGTTGCCAATGTAAATGAATATGCGTCGATGGAAAGTTGGCGGCAGCGATTTCCTAGAATCGACGAGCGTGCTTGGGGGCGCCGAACGGGATAAGCACACCTCGCGCCCAAGCTTCACTATAATTAGCAAGACTCATTATCGCGCGGGTCCCTTCCCTCCCCTCCCTCGCTGCAAATGCTTCTCCTCATGACCCCACCACCACCCACCGACTATTTCGCCTCCTCTACAGACACGCGCACGCGTCCCCAATCCAACTCCGTTTGGTTCGACAAAGGATCGAATTTTTAATCGCCGTACTCTTTTGATAAATTTCGGAAAAGTATACATGTAGCTTATACCAGAGATAATCTCATCCGCCATTTTTGTAATGTTTTTTAACCGTTTTAATGTGTACACTTACATTAAAGTACTTGCATTAAAGTAACTGTTTGCAGAGAAGAGTAAAATTATTTGAAATTAATAGTATTATGGACAAGGTTATATTTTGGAGTTGCTACAAAATAACATGTTCCATCACATCATGCAAGAAAGAAACTATACACGTACCTTTGCTGAGAGTGCCTTACACTTCAAGTTTGACTCATTCACAATTTACAGAAGAAAGTGGTACGTTTCCTATTTTTCAAAATACAAACGCTACGTTTGATTCATACAATGCCATAACAAGATAATCCAACCTAACTAGGTACCAAAATGGCGGATGAGAATTCCCGTATGCTTAGTTCCTTTGTTATATCTAAGTGAATGAAACACCAGTTTCAGAATAATCGAGGAACAAATTACAATCTTCTTATTATATTTGAAGAGTATTGTAAGACTTGAATAATCTTTCAAATTTCTGTGTTGCCACTTCCCCTTATCACCATCTAGGAAGTTCGGTGTAACCTGGAACGAATCGAAAACACTTCATTATGAAAATCGTTGAACGATTTTGGGAGAGTTTTTATTTCCAAAAAATAATTCCATGCATGTGGTGTAACTAAACCTCATGGGTTTAAGACCATGGGGTGCGGTTTGTGAGATTGTCTGTAGAGGTCATCGTATGTGCATACCGGCGGAACGTAATTCAGGTGGTTGTGATGTCGTTTGTAACTGGTTTGTGTGACAAATATTTCTCACCGGCATTGGTTACCCGATCGCTTAATACGCGAGTTTTGAGCTCGTATACATATAAAATAAACCAATATCATTCTTCCCAGATGGAAGTGTTTGAGAAAGAAAACTATTCAACGGAAGATGCACATTGAGAAATGAAATGTTTTCAATCAAGTAAATTGCTGGATGATATAGAAATGTTTTCGAATTTTTCATTCTTTTAGTGTATTCTTCGACCTCATATTTTATTTTATTTATTATGTTTTCAATGGCAACCAATTTACTAATTAGAGTGAATTAATAAGGTTTGTCTTCTCACATATTGTCACGTCATACAACCGGAATTTCGTAAAATATTTTAAATAATTTGTATTGAAACTGAATTTTTCCATTCACTTTACATTTTAACAACTTTGAAATGGATAAGAGTTTCTTTTAGATAGTGGAACGTACCAGATAGGATGTCTCTAGAATTCAATTTTCTCATCTTTAATGTGAGACGAATCAATCAATGTGAGATGAATGGCTCTTAAAAAGGTTTATTGCTGGAATGAAAAATGAATTTCACTGCACATCTCTCGTAAAGTTCAATTGCACTGTACTTTTATCCTTGATATGAGAGTTCTAAAAAGAATAGTAAATGGAGATGAGAAATAATTTCTGCAATGAAGTTTGATTTTTCTATAAATACAAATTATTTTTTTGATTGAATGAAGAAAAATGTGGAAACGATTCATGAAATTGATGACTTTTACTTTATTCTTTTACCAACGATGTAAACGGAACTCCTTGTATGCCTAAAGTTCGGGTGATAGCTAAAACGTTTATTGTATTTGATTTCCCGTCCAACTTCGGAAAGTCAGTTAATATAAAAGATATTCATTCAAAATATTCATTTAAGAACATGTCAATATACCGTGTATTATCCACCCGACAATATTTTTAAATAATGTCTGACTAGAAGAAGAATATAATTACTCCTCCCCCAATAAATTCCTCTTAAATATATAAATATATTTCAGAACATGCCACTCCATTCTACCGAAAACAAGACCTTAAATGGATTAATAAATCCACACCAATGATAATAGCAACTAATAGGTCACAACTGCTATCATTTATAGAAGAAAACAACGCAATTTGTTCATTGTATCTTGAAACTAGAAATTTATCGAAACGATTATTATTGTTATTACTATTATTATTACATATGTTTAAAAAATGTTTAGAAATTTGTATAACTGAGTAGATAACCTTTTTAATTATTATAACCTTGTAAACTTGTAATATTTTCATGATTATTATTATTTTATTTTTTTAAACGATGATTGTTATATACATGTTTATAAATTCATTTGTAAAAAAAAGGGTTGTAATACATTTGTAAAACTCATCCAAAACTGAAAATAAATTTCAATTATTATTATTATTACTACTACTACTACTACTATACTACTATACTACTTGCATTATGTAAACACAATTATGGTAAATTGTGGAATGTAAATGTAAATTTGTAGAAGGTAAATGTAAATTTGTATAATGAAGAAGTAAAAATTGTATATAGAAGAAGTAAAAATTGTATATAGAAGACGTAAAAATTGTATAAAGAAGACGTAAAAATTGTATAAAGACGACGTAAAAATTGTATAAAGAAAATGAAAAATTGTATAATGAAAATGTAAAATTGTATTTGTGTTTATGGAAATAAAAAACTTGTAAACTTGTAAACTACTACTACTACTACTACTGGGATTCGTTGGATTTGTATTTTACGTAAATCTCGAAGCCGAACATAGTTCCAGAGTTCGCACGGTACCTGATCACATGGTGTTATCCGAGCGACGGCGACCGCAAAGGTGCGTTAAACCGTCTTTCGGTGTTATTCCACCTCCCGGGAAAGTAGTCTAGGATTCGCCGAGGCAGGTCGATGCGTGATTGCATATATTCGAGTTCCAAGAAATAATTAATGTTACCAGTAGTATTTAGTATCACTGCATGCTCAGGAGTCCGTTCAAAATTTTCACTCTGAGCAGGTGCTTAAGGTATTGAAAAGATTCGTGGAAATAGCTTTTCGGATGAGGAGGTTGTATGATACGGTTGTCCTACTAATATCATTACGATATCAATTTACGATGCTTTCGGCTGATATGAGTTTCATTATTTTCAGTAGTAGTTCTTTTAAGCATGAAATACGGTTTCTCCCGAATATTACATTTATGGTTAACTTATCAAGTCTAAATAGTGTATTTAAATGTTCGTAGTTTGTAGGAGTACCTGTTGAATCTCCTTTTATACTCTTCGAATTAACCTGAAAATAAAACATATTTAAATAAAATTTTTTGTTGTGTACAAAAATTGTTTCGCGTTTGTTATATATTATTAACGTATAGTTGTGCATTTCTTCAGTATTAGCTTCATTAAACAATGTATAATGAATTTTGTAAATATATTCGGTTTACATGAAATTTTAATGATTGTATCAAAAACCATCGTGTATTTTCTTTTATGTAAATCAATGACTTTTTACCGTAACTGCTCAAAATCTGTACTATCCGGGATCCAACACTTTACACAAGATTCGACACGGATACTTTTATGTCCCGTAATATCTTACTGTTCCTGTTTTTTAGTCAT
Organism: Laupala kohalensis; assembly: GCA_002313205.1. NCBI lineage: Eukaryota > Metazoa > Arthropoda > Insecta > Orthoptera > Trigonidiidae > Laupala > Laupala kohalensis. The sequence continues at coordinate 779,346 of NNCF01125876.1, read as the reverse complement.
TACCTTGTGGCGTAGACGAAAGAAATACTCAGGAATGTTTTAATTGATGCCATAAAGGAACCAATGTCGACTCTCGTTTAAGGAGGATCTATAGGTAGAAGAATTAACAGTGAGAATTCTGTGAAATTCGACACACTAATTCATTTTGATCTCCTGAATACTGTTACGAATTTTCAGAGCGATTCATGTGTTTTGAAGCGAGTAATCGCAAAACCAGTTTTTCAGTTTTTCGATTCAATTAACATGGCATCTTATGGAGATATGATGACCTTCCGAATATTTTTGATGATGGCGAACTAATTAACGGTGAGAACTGAGTAAAATTGACTACTGTTGTAATAAAAGTTTAGAATTAACAATAACTGTCAAAAAATGAATTGAGATGGATTATTAAATGAAATATTATGAATTTACGTGGGAAAAATACAAAATTCCATGGCCTCAAACGTCAGCTATTAGATTTGGCAATGTCGCACGTATACGCGTTTACGAGACGCACTTGTTTGAAAAAAAAGAAAGAAAGAAAAAGGAGCCCAGGAACCGCAATATATCGATTTCGAAACAATGAGACGTACATCGTGTAACTTATAAAGAAGGATTGATATTAAGAATTTGTTGTTTTTTAATATTTATATATTTCTTTTTGAATAATTATTGGACCAAAATTTTTCAATTGAATTTAATAAATTTCGATTAAATGCGCGACTTTTCGACTTGAAGTGTTCTACTGATTTAAATTATTGTCACGATTATATGGCGTATACGAATTGTGCTAATAAAAATTTTGAAAATAAACAAATATTCTTGCATATGTGTTTTCCAATAATACAAAGTCTGAACACACTCTTTAACATTATACCACGTATATCATCAAACTTTATAAAATGTTTTTATAAATCTTGAATATTTTATCTTAGTTCTTATTTTTATTAATTCCATTTGCATAATATAATTTCTAATATGTATCTTATGCAGAAATTCTCGTTTACTGAACATTTTAACACACCCTATACTTTTCGTGAACCCTTTCAGTCACCATCTTTCCCTTCCAATAACATTAGATACTTTCTTCCAATAAAATAATTAGGAGACATTTTCCTCACTTGCGACATACGTTAATGCACCATACAATAACAAGACGAATCACAAATTCAGTGTTGTCAACTCTGAACGGATGCTACGGGAGTCAAAGACGTGGAATAGTAAAATACTGTTCTAGCGGATTTGCCCACCGCATTCCCTGATGAAGCTCCTTAAGTGTTTTCTTGTAGGTTTATTTTTTTTTAAACAAAAACAAGAACTTTATCACATTGCTTCTGACCGTACAATTGAAATTCATGTAACGGAATGTTGACTTACGTATTTTAGCATTTCATATCTTCAATAAGTTAACTATATTTCATTTTTAAGACATGCCCCAACTACTGATATCCTTAACCTTGTCGTACCAAAGAGATGATATTAATGTTCGGCAATATTGAAGCAAATTATGATTATTTTAAGGCTTGTAAAATTTGATTCTACTTTATGAACATACCGAAAGATTTGATATTCTTGGATTATTTATTTAATTCTTGGATTAGTTTGGGCACATATTAACCCAACCTTAGAACTGAAATGAGAATGCGATGTATTAGTTTAGGCGTTCATGTCCAAGATAGTTGGGGTGTTCGTCAAAGAATTTTTGTCTGTCACTTCGAAATAATATAATGTCCTGAAAGTTATCGTACTTATCCCAATACTAAACGGATTAATTGCCTTAGTTTCCTGTTCGAAACGCATAAAGAACGATTTTAGACAAGACGTCCAACTGCTAGGCAGTCCTTTTCTATTTAAACATATCCAGCAGCGTGTTTTAACGGAAATTGTTTAGAACTAACGACATGACTATCTTGGTCATCCACCTCCTTACTACATGGTATAGTTTTGTGAGATGTAGATTAAAATTCACGACGTATGAGCAATTATATTTATTCCGCAATTATATTCGCATACTCGACTTCTTCACCACAATGTGACAATACGACAATGATTTCTGACTCGGCCGTGACCGGAGGTTGACCATAGTTGTGTATGAAAGGGGGCGTTTTCCGGAATGTGGATGATACGAAAAAGAGAACATGATATTTTGAGATTCACTTTAGTCTTAAGAATTATTATGGTACATTATTCACTTTTGTCTTAAACAATTATATTGATATTGTTCTTGGATCTAAGATGAAACTGCACGTTTCACGAAACAATCATTTTAACCAAATTATGATAACTAACAATTCATTAATTTTCATCTGAAAATGGTGTCGGTGTGGCTTGTTTCTTAGAGATAGGTCTAAGGATGACAAATGTATTGTAGACATTTATATCGCCAGAACAAGTTTTATTTTACTTAATTTTAACACATCAATTTTTGTGTAAAACCGGGAGTTTAATTTGTGGAAACCAGTTTTGGGTACCAGTTTGTTTCTCAATTGCTAAACCACGGGACTGTGTACGGAGAACGATGTGGTTTTGAGTCTCAACAGTATTTAAAACAGTAGCTCTATTTCGATTGTACTTCGATTGTACAGTCTTCAGGGTATCGATTGTACTTCGATAAGCTTCATAGCAACGTAGGAAGTGCGACTATGCGGTGTGTGGGCGAGGGAGTGAAGAATACGTTGACTCCGTGGTCATGCGATCCCATCAATGCGTGACACTTCACAAGGAAAGGGTGAGTGTTTGTGTGTTGTCGAAGGGCTGGAGGGTGGGGATGTGGAGAGGGACAAGAGGCTTATCGCCAGCTCCAAGTCACGCAAAGGTAGTGGCGATGAAATACAGTCTTCCCATCCTGTCTCACTAAATATAACATAAAACGAAATGGATTCTCAATTTTGCATGTTCGTGTGGACAGACGTGAAGATATTGTTTCACAAATTATTACGTATTCAATATGTTCACTAGTATAAATAAATAAATACATTTATTGTCAATAAGCAGTTACAAACTGCGTATGACCACGTGGAGATCAATAAACTAATTTACTCTCCGAAAGCAAGCACGGGACCATCCCATCAATTCTGATCAAGGATCCTAAGACAGACGGATTCAAAAATTTAAGCAAAAATTCCTAGATAAGATAAAATGTTAGCTACGAGTTATAATACAAAGATGAGAGTGAATACCAGGGCATTGTATGCACAGCCCACGGCTCTACTTAAGGGGAATTTTACAGGCGTACAGGCAACAAAAAGCCTCGCCACACATTTGTACATAAATAATATTTGTAAATAAAGCGCCCTATTGAAATGAAATGAATAATACAAAGATAAGATCTTACTAATATGCACTTTCTTGATCTATATCTTTAATTATTCATTTTATATAGTAGCAACTGCAACTATTGACATACTTTTCGTAATGTGGAAGAATATTTGCTGTCACCTTGTGCCATTTTAGTTCATTCAGTACTTAAGTGTATTTTGTAACGTGTAACCTTGTGACATTTATATAGAAGGTATTGGTGACTGTTCGTTAGCGCAATTCAAAATGAAATTAACTTGTATAGTCTCGCCAACCATATGTTTATTATACATATTATTTATTTAATAAACATATGGTTGGCGAAACTACGCAAGTTAATTTCATTGTGACATTTTATTACCAAACTAATACCTGTATATGATGGACATCAGTTACTTTGATCTTACACTTATGATTTTGTAAATTTATTTACTCATGAAGTTTGATATAGTTTAGATTAAAGGATATGTTTTGAGGGTATATTGTTTGTAAGAAAGATTTCTGAATCATATTGAGAGAATGAAGTTAGTTGCACACATTAAATGATAAATTTCCGACTAGGAATAATTGTTCCAAATTTAATTGCGCGGTTTCAATTTACCAAAGTGGTGTCAAAATTATATAAACAGTCTCGACATACCTAAATTAACTAAACTGTATCGATGTACTAAAATTAAGTAAACAGATGACTTAAGTGGTTTTAGCTTGAGATATCACTCTTTCAACAAATGAATTAATTGACTAACATTCAAGTATTCCTTTCATTTACAGAACCTACAAATTTGTAATTATTTTTTTTCTTTCTATTATATTTAGGTATGTTATAATATATCACTTGGATATTTTCTGGAAGATGAAATAATCCTGGCATTATATACATGATGTTCTTATATGCAAGTGCATGGGTTACCCACTTCGTAAATACTCTGCGTCTTTGAGGCTGGAATTGTTTGTGAGGTTAAATTATCTGACCCGTTCCTTATTTGACGGACTGGGAATCCTATGTGTATGATACTCGAGTATAGCGAGAGAAAAATCTTGAATTATAGAAATGACCCAAAGATCATACTTATGAATGAAGTTGCGTTACGCCAGATGAGAGTGGAAGATAATGCTAAGATCTTGCAAACCCTGATCTCAAATAAAGATCCCTCTGTACTCGTGAAACATCCCATAGATGTTTTTCCTGTTGTCTATGATGGCTTTATGTTGTGTCAATAAAGTAGACCTTGGATCGCAGAAGTATAAATTCCACTTCTGTGCCACTGAGAAAATCGTGACTCACGACTTCATCTATACATTTCAGACTTATTCTTTATTGAATATACTGCCGTCTTTTCTATAGCTGCTCACGTGTATAAATAAGCGAGTACGTGTGATCATCGCCGAAAACGATTATTTGGAAACCTAATTTTCTTCCATAATTTTGTGACTGGGATAATGACAACAAACCCCTATAAAGCTTAAGTTTACTACTACCCGTGACCTTCGTAAGGAATAGGGTGGGAGGTCCACGCATGGGGGAGAAGTCATTAAAGGAAAAGGGCTCAAGAGAGCTCATAAAGTTGTTTAGGGGTAGGCGACAGCTGGGTGGTTCACTGTTCCCCGAAAAGCGTCTTGGGGAATGAAGAAATTCATTAAACTACGTTGTTCAGAAAGAGAGATTCTTTGACTGCTCAGAGAGCACGTCCTGACGAGATTCTCGTCAAGTTATTGACTGGAATTCAGTGTCCTTTTATTTAAACCTGAAAACTGGCTGATTATCCGGCGTTGCCCCGGATTTTTCTTACACTAATCTTCTTTTACTCAGGAAAAAATAAAATCTATCTATATTGTCAAAGTCATAAAAAAAATTTTACTGGTTTTTAAAAACATGTACAGCATCCTAATTTTTCAAATGAATAACAATGATATAAATTTAATTCAAAACTTGACTATATGCTATTCACCATCTCACGGGAACCGCTTCACTTGAATTTTCGCTTCCGTGGCATGACGGGGCAGCACCATTTCATTAAAATTCTTGTAAAATCAAAACTATTCATCGAAATTCTACGATTTAAAGACTTTTTTAATGCACAAAACAAATGATTTATTAAATTTGATGGTGGTTGATTTTTTTCTTCTTCAACTACTCTCTTAAATTGAATTATTTTAACACTTCTGTTTTTAATAACGTTTTTTCGATAATTTAAGTTAATTTTTGTAGATATGTGCTGTCGCGGATTTCTTTGTAGAAAACAATATTGCCATTCACAGTCGTCACCTCTAACCGTTTAGGCAGCGTAGGCGTAAGAACTTTTTCCCCCGATTTTACCGACATTTATTGCAAAAAATCTGGACATTTAAACTATCTCCTAGCAAAATTTCATCACCATCAGTTCTTTTTACATTAGTGGTGATCAGGTTGCAAACACAGACACATTTTCGCGTTACACATGTATAGATTAGTATGGATGAGTTAACATGTCGAGTCATGGGAATTTACGACACAGTGATTGGATTATAACTACGCCGAATTAGTTCACTATGGGAGAAATAGGTTTCATGACAGATTTGAGATAAATTTGGTTTAAACATGCTGAGAAGGCGAACTGAGTTTAATGGATTTCAATGTTATTCAATTTGTCATTACGTCCGTTCAAATTTTACTCGAATTTGTATTAACGTTCGTTGCTATAAACAGAAGTATATTTGACTTTCTGGAATCCACTCGTATAAAGTACTTAGTTCTTCATTTATCATACCAATGGGAATCATCGTGATGTACAAATATACGGAGAAATCTATTTGGTGTACTCAAACGTTTCGTAAATTTCATTGATAGGTATCCTTGTCATTAATGATAGTATTTAAAACACGATGTGGTATGTCTATTTTCGTTTGCGAAATTGACCGTTTTTAGTAGCGAAGAAGTTGTCACTTGTGTATGAGAAAAAATAAGCTTTCCATAAAAAAGTTCAATTTTGGGTAATCGCTGTTCTGATTAATGGGTCTCTACAATACACTTATTCCGTGTGATCTGTAATTATTGCGTTAAATCACAAGAAAAGAAACTAAATACGTTTTACTCTAAATCTTTATAAAGTATATTATTTAAGATAGTTTTCTGGTACAAGAACGTTAATTCAACAAGAAAATATTGCTAATGCTCATAATTTTATAGTACTAAGCCTGAAGCTTCCATTTCTACAGGGAGACGTATTACAACCAATCTGAGCTTTATAATAAGAGGATGAAATCTCATTTTCCTTTCATTAATGAATATTGTGGGGAATGCCAAAGATTTATGATACATCGTTAATGTGACCTTCTCATTGGCTGTGTTCTACCATGATATGACACAAATGAGCATAGATGATGCTTTTATGTGTTTCGATACACGTCGGATAGGAATGATTAGTTGAGTTTTATCTCCGAAGTGATGTAATTCCTGATCTTCTGCAATAATGCCATTTACATTTCATATTGTATCTTCAGAGGAACTTAATGCTAATTTTGTATATACCCGTGCCACAAGTCCATGTAAGTACGTTATAGTAATTAAAAATCCTGATTTTTAGAAAAAGAGGCACTTCCGATTTTTACATGAAGCTCTTTTACAGTTCAGACTATTCGAAATGGGTTAAAGAGAAGTTCCCGTGTGAAGGACATCGTCTGTGTGACACTCTTAGTTTATGATCTTGAGATTTGCAACTGATAAGTTTGTGAGTTGCAGTGACTTTGCAACATTTATTAATTACAATTGATTTAATTTTACTTGTCTTTTAGAGTTTTTGTTAAGTTAACGGGAGGCCTGTGAAAATTGATGAAATTTGTTGGAAAATTCAATTTTTGCTTTTCATCACTGTAAATACAATTGCACTATGTAGTATATGTCCCGGAGTCTTATTCGTCTGTGACGCATTTAAATGCTCAAATTGGTGGTTTAAATGTCCATGCGCGATTTATCACTAATTTTAATTCACATGTAGGAAAAGCAACAAAGACTGTCTATAATACTGTTTTATTTTTTTGTTTATTTAATGTCTTATGGCGAGATTCGAGCCATTGGGTCCGCTCTTTCACCTAGCCGTGACTTGGGTAAGGGAATTCGGAAGGAGAGATGTTGGGATATTGTAATAATGAATGGTTTATACTGGTGAAGAATTTAATATAAATTAAGATGATGATTTTTTTCATGGAAGACATGTTTTCAACGCTTACCTGAAAATAAATAATGCTGCTTTTCAAACATTGAAAAATAATGTTTTTAAAGTTATGGGAATTCTATCTGATCCTACCTGAAACGTGATATATTCAATTAATTAAAATACTACGCAACGTGTTATATTCAATGTATTAAATGCAATGCTTATCTTACTTAGTAATTTATCACATTCATGTGACATTAAATACGGATTTTTGTTCAAACCCTATACCGTCATTCAATGATTTGCAAATAGTGATGGATAACGAGGTGCAAGGAAAGAATTTTAAATATTTAATAACCGGATCATTATGTTTCTCAAACTACAATAAATTTCAATAAAAAAAAACTTTTTAAAGACAATATTTTTAAAGACTTTTGAACTTTTCATGTAATATTTTACCTCACAAATTTCCGTAAGTTTTTATCCTTAGAACAATTAAACTGAATTATTACCTGTGCTGGTTCGTTGGCTTCGTATTTTACAAATCACAAGGTCTATTGCCTCCCAACTGTCTTTCTGCCGGAGGCGACGGATGCACAGTTTAGGACTAATTAACGATGAAATGTTGGGGTGACACTTCACAAGATATACAATACTTTTTTACTTTCATAAAGAGAAAGCCGGCACTAGCTAGTACCAACAAACATTCTTCTAAGGAAGACGAGTGCTTTTTTCTCTGAGATGTAATTTTGAAGAAAAAAATAGTTATGGGAGGAAACAGGATAAAATATGTACAACAGCATTTATATTACATTCTCAAGTTTAAGAACTTACAATTTTATGTCATCATTTTAGGATCATTAGGTTTAATAAAATGTAATAATAGTCAGGATAGATATTTTTTATATATCAAAGTACAAATAATTAAGAACAATTATTTTGAATCTTTTTAATGTCACCTGCTCTGATGCATAATTTATTCTCTAAAATGATCTTTCACGCTATTGGACAATTTCGGAATTAAGAGTAACATTATTTTATCTAATATGTACAATTTTTATTTGAAATCTGAAAATTTTATTGTGCTACCGTGAGAAGAAGCATTTTACTTAACGATGTAGGTCTATATTTAGGGAATGGTTTTCATTTTATGTCTGGCATGTATAAAACAACTTTTTTTATCGAAAATATCAAGAACGAATCAATTTATTCTACACAATGAACACTTTCTATCGTCAGAGTTACTAGGCTTAAGTACCTCCCAAAAAATGTTTCACAAAATTTCACCGAAAACTTATGAAATTCTGTTCTAACGGAAATGGCAGCCGCATCACGTGATTGAAGATAATGTGACCCTTGTCAAAGAAAGTGAAACGACCATCTTAATTTATTATCAAGTTTTAAGATAAGAAAATAATTTTCCTCAATCCAATAGTGTAAATTATTAGAATTAATCATTAACCGATAAGAAGTACTTAGGTGAATGCTTCCAAGTTTTGTGAATAGTTGACAACTTTATTTCAGTTAACGGGGATATAATACATTGAAGTGTCGTGTGGCTGTGAATGTACCTGCTTAAATATTATTTTGCTCTGAAATAGTAGCCCATCAAATCGCAAAGAAAAGGGTAGTCATGTTTACTGGTGGATGTGTTATTTTGTTGCACCACTGTTTTTTGGAAGCTTTGCTGCCCTAAATCTGCGAGAATTCAGCGTGAATTTGTGCCACGCGGTCGGGCGAATTGTTTTTCTGGTCGGCATCGCGTCGTGTTAGAAGCACGGTGAAGCGAACGACTGCCTGCTCACCGCCGCCCAGAGAAACATTGACCGGCGCGGCGGCGAGGGCTTGGGAAGGTTGAAGAGGCGACAGAAGTCGGAGGTCACTTTCCAACCGATGAACACTTTTATTACTTTGCGGCGCAAAGGTAGCGATGCGATGTTTAACGGCGCGTTTCAAGTCGGAAATCAGCATTCCTAATTCAACAGTCGGCGAAAATATATCTAAAGATTAGGTAAAAAAAATTGGTAAATGACGGTACAGCTAGTTAGTGCCAAGAGATCATATAAATGTTTTAATTTACTAAAGAACTTACATATTTTTCTTTTATACATCTCTCATCCGTTCCTATAGGAAAAATAATTACGGAATGGCGAAGTGTTATGCCATTCAAAAAATCATTACTGTTGATAAAAATAAAAAATGTGGTAGCGAATTTTGTACTGTGTGATGGAACTTACCCGAATAAATATTTCCTATAAGTAGCACTGACTTCCGGTACAGAAACGTCTCAAGAACTCTAACATACGAAGATAGTACGAATTTTTTTCTTTCTTTTTTTGTATACAATTATTGAATTTTTTTCATCTAATTGCAACGAATTATTTTTTAAAATAAATTCTTTAATTAGGCATATATTATTGGTACAGCTCGAAACTTTTCACATCAAAGCTGTGCATCTGCATAGAGAGCTGCCCTTGGAAAATTTGCCATTCCTTGTGTTCGAAATTATATCACCCTGCAATTGGGTGATATATATCTACAGGCAAGATATGCGTAGATACCGGTCGCAAATATTGATAACGAATAGAACGTACAAAGATAAAGCTACTAAATCTTTCTCGTTTCAATAACGTACTGTGTGTGTTAGCTATGTTTTGCAAACGTGAAATTATGCTTTTGTTTGTATCACTATTCTGTGAAAAATGTTTCACAGATTTTTTTAAAATAACACTATAAATTTCGCGTGTATTCGCCTATGCGTACGGATGTTTTTAGTGTGGTAGCAAACAAATGGTATTCCAGTGTAGCTGAAAAGTATAAAAATCTATTCTACCTACAAGAAAATAGAAAATAACCAAATAATATTTTTTCAAGTAGTTTAAATATTGTACTGAATTAATTTCTTTCTGAGCTGATATGTACTGATTTTAAACAGCGAGATAGAAAGACGTGGCAAATACCATTAACTAATGCTGAATTGAATAGAATATAAGATTTTTTTATTGAAGTTATTTAAAAGCATCTCAGTATCTTCATAAAATTTGATTATAGGACCAATATTACTAAAGTCCCCGCAGCCAAAGAAAGGTAACGAGATGTAACCAATGAAGCGAAAGCGCGGAGTTCTCTGCTGCGGGGGGTGGCCTAGCGTTGCTCCACCCACTCTAGACTTCACGCTGCAACATCCACACATAGGCTGCTAAAACGTCGTATGTCCTACCGACCAAAGGTCCGATTAAGTCCGCTGACCATCACAGCTGGTATATCAATTACTGCCGGTTCAGCGATGGGCCCACTTTGGAAAGCATATTTATCAATATTTTAAACAAATAAAATAATTTCCATGTAAATGGTTGTAATTTTATAATTGCTTCAGTTTTTGATTCATTTAAATCGGACAACTTTTACAGTAATTATAGGACGTATAACTGCTTGACTTTATTCTAAAGTAATAACACGAAAATTTATGTTTAAAATAAGGTTAATTCCCACATCTCTATCCCTTTGGTCGTTTAAATCTTTACGCTTTGAAAATCTTTACGCTTTGAAAAACGTTCCGACGTCCATTTCATCATGTATTAACATTTCTAAAATTTGTTTTCCATATAATATTGTCTAGCTCGTTTCTTATTGTTTACCATTGTAAACACTGACTTGTTCTATGTAGTTAATGATACAATATTGCATATCTTTATAACATAAAATAGTAAAAAAAACCCAGCACGTTAATATTTTCAAGACTAAAACATTAATTAATAAACAGTTATATTTATTTCAGTCAGACACAACTACATTTGATTAAGGTTGCAATAACCTAATCACTTGGAATGAAACACTACTAACACAATACGAACCAGCGAATTCATGTTAAGATCCAAGAAGTAATGATTGGCAAAGAAATAAATGAACTGTAAGTTTCTGCAAAGTAAAAACGTGTTCCTATCCAGTTTTGAAAAAAATAATAAATGTACTTGCTTATTAGTTACGCATAACTGAATGCTATGAATCATCTGCGGTTATAGGTGCTATTTATGGACATAAAACATTGATTTATGAAGCGTAATTCCCCATAAAAAAATTCTACAACATTTTATGGTAAATTGTAATATTCAACCTGTATTTATTCATTAATTCCAATCGTGAATTCAAATTAACTTAATTCTAAAATAGAATTAATTAGAGAATGCAAAGAAAAGATTCAACTACTACCTTATTATAAACAATAAAGAAATCAACGAATACACCTTTCCTTTTAATCCTCGATGGAAAACTGACACGTGTAGCGTGTTATTTCAACGTTCACCCTCTTTCCCCGATTGTGTTGGAAGGGACTAATGTGGGCGGCAGCGTCCAAACGTGAGATTTTGCTGACTCGAGTGGAGCGCCCACGTGTTTAAACCGAGAGGAAGAGTCGGTGATCTCGCAATGCTGGCATTGGCTTCTCAACTTTCACGTGGTCTTTAGGCTCCTCCCTCATTACTTTTCTTTTGCTGCGTGGAGAATAAATTCGAAGTATCTAAAAATACTCTTCTGTATGCCTCTGTTATTTATCTTAATTTTCGATTCCAGGATGTTAAACAGCGAGTTTTAATTGAGTCATATAAATTGTTTCTCCACCATCCGTTGACTACATTAATTATTTTCAATAATGTCTTAAACTTCTTATACGACGACTACTGAAATTATAATATTGGCAGTTCTTTGAATACATGATGTAAACCCTGGTTAGGCTTAAATTAGCATTCCTCGTATGTTTCTCGCTGTAATTCTCACAGAAGAATGTCACATTTTGTGATCACTCCGTTCCCACGGTACTTATTTTTTCAGGAAAGTGGAGGTAAAATGACACATCTCAGGATATGACGCATCACACGTCTTGATCGACAGCGCCCTATTCTAGTATGTATATATAATGGTCAGTTTCCGGTCTTTATATCAAATTTCAGTTCTCACGCCTTCTCAGAGCTAATTTAATTTGAGCATATTAAATTATTTTCATGTCCTTCCTCCAGTGTTCTTTTAATACATTATTTTTCTCGGGTACGGGAAATAATATGTAAGTCAAAATGTTCATCTTTCAAATTTCCTTGAATACATGTTTCCCACATCTCTTATAGCAAACGTAAGTTTCTTGGAATTCTTTGTGGTTTGGGCTTGAGACATCTGTGGTTGACAAACTCCGAATGAATAAATAACTGAATGTTTCATTTTGGAGGATGATTCCGCTAAGAGCAAACGGGATTTCTTTTGAAATGACTCGAAGAAATAAAAAGAATTAAAACAATGTGTCACCGTGTTGAAATTTCGGATTTTCATCTTATTTTTCAGAACTATATCTTGTATGGAAATATGGGTGTTGATTATAAAATATAAGACCTCACATCCATTGTGCTCGAAAATTTTACATTTATCTTTAATTTTCATATTTTGATTCGTCATCAGAAATTTGTGCATGCATCGGAATGGAATAGAAACATCGGAATGGAATAGAATGCATCGGAATGGAATAAAAAAATTTAAACATATCAAAACTATTGTTTAATAGTGAAGCTTTGGTCTTAATTGTTAATTTTACTTATTTTTGAAATTTCACATTGTTACGAAACAGTCGTTATTACCAGAGCTTTCTTCTGTGCTTGTAATATCTTATGTTCAAATTAATTCGACAATCTCCTATATAATTTGTAAATTTATATTTCCCTGCTTAAATGTAATTTAAAATATAATAAAATAATTCCACATATTTTAAGGATTTGGAATTTAAAGTTCTGATTGTGTAAGTGTTGTGTTATCTCAATAACCGCATAACTTACATATGTAACTTACACATGTGGTGAACTTGCATTTCTTTTTGAAGTTAATGTAGAGAACGTGCTATGAGAGGGAAGTTTTCTACCTTAGTTCCACATTCGCAACAATGATGACCACTGCGTTTTCCCTTTTCTTCATTCCTTTGGACCTTTTGATAAATAACAGAATTTATGGGAAACCCATCAGAATTGATGGAATGGTCCCTAACTTGCTTATGGAGAGTAGTTTGTCATTCACGTGATCATAAGCAGTTTGTACTGCTTTTTTGACAATAAATTAATATTGTTATAACAGAAAATAAATGCTATTTTTGTTTAATATTGTTGGTAACCAGAATAGTAGCTATTGTATTTTAAAATAGGAACTAGCTAAAATATTGAAGAAGGCATTGCACAGACGTCGCCCCGTCGTATGATATGACGTCGTGTTTTTCTTATTTGTCATTATTGATTTTTTTGTGATGTTTGTCAAAATTATTGTGATTGAGTGATGGGTAAAAACTGGAATAGAGATTGACTTCTTTTATAGTATCGTGACCTTCGCAGGTCCGTGAAAGCGTTCGAACGCCTCGGAGAAAGACCACAACAATACCAGAGTCGAATGTGAACTGCGTATTCGCGACTGAGGAGGGTTCTTTCTCGTAGCACGTGCTGCGGTAGCGCGACCCCGGGGGCCTCCGCTGCCTTGTGCCGCCAGGCCGCTTAGGCGGCGTGTTGACACGCGCAGGTAGGCGGCGACACGTGTCGGCTGCTCCCGATGCCACTCTGGCGACAGGTAGCGGTCCACATCTCACACGCAGTCCAGTCGCGGTCCTTTGCCCACAGACAGGTGCGTTAGCAGAACCCTGCACATCTAGTTTTTGACACGTGGGGGTCCAATTAATGAACTTTATTGTCAAAAAAGCAGTTGCAAAATGCGTATGACCACGTGGGGGGGGGGCAATAAACTTCGGTGGCGGATTTAATATCTATAAAATAAATTATGTAATAAATATGAACTGTTATCCATTTATTATTCCAAAACAAATTGTATATATTTGTGCTGTAAAAATAATTGTGCAGTAAAATTGAAGATTAATAAATTAAAAGAATTAATGACATTCCCATCCAAGGAAAATCTGCCACTACCCAAATTCACATATCTTCCTACGGTGTTCCTTTAACACGACATATCACGACGTTTAACACGACATATCAAAATGTTTTTGATAATGAAAGAATATCGGTCTCGGTCAACTACACACGCGGAATGGGATTTCATTCCGGCTGATGGCTCACACCACTTCTCGTTTACCCACAATTCCTCTGCCGTCTCAGAAACTTAGGGACTAACATTTTGAAGTCAAAACATCAATTCTGTTTTATTTGCTTTTTCGGACTCCGCCCGGAAAAGGTCATGAAACGAGTCACGTCATGAAAAGCTCATTTCTTACCCATAGGTCACTAGTACATTACTAAAAGGAATTATTTTACACATTTTTTGCATATTACGCAGGAGGAAATCCAATTTAAATTATTTGTGATGTGTCACTATCATGTTGTTTAGCCGCCAATATCTGTGATACATAAAACAGAGGATGGAGTACGAAGAGAAGTGCCCGATTGTATTCGAGCTTTTGTTGCTTTGGAAAATATCCCTTTTTGGAGGAGATTAGACTTGAATAAAACTTTTAACTTCGCACTGTATCCATGAGATGCAGGTTTTATTCCGGATTCAAACACAAAGAATAGTTTCCATTGTAGCTGAACCTAATGATTAAATCGTGCATCCTTAAGATTAATTTCACTATAAAACATTATGAAACACTCAATCACATTTGTCTAATTCTCTTTCAGATTCGGGAAATGTATATTTTATCACTCTCTTAAATGGTTTAGGAAATAAAAATATTCAGTTTCTTTAATTCATTTTCTAAAAGTTTTTTATTTCTAGATTGCAATTTGTGCCAACGTTTAATTGGCTTGTGGTAATTCCAAACAAATATCTCTTTATTGGGCAAGCACCACTTACAATTACTTACAGTATGATTCGTTTATGAGGAATTAAAAGGTTCCAAAGTGAAAATTAAAAAGAAATACAAACTGAGAAAAATTTGAGTTTTTTGTGAGGAATTAGTTTCAAAGACGCTAAGTGTATTAAATAATGTTAATTGAAGACGCACAATGAAAAATTTATCATGA
Source organism: Laupala kohalensis (assembly GCA_002313205.1). Lineage (NCBI taxonomy): Eukaryota > Metazoa > Arthropoda > Insecta > Orthoptera > Trigonidiidae > Laupala > Laupala kohalensis. The sequence continues at coordinate 763,943 of NNCF01125876.1, read as the reverse complement.
AACAAATTGAACATGAAGTACATGAAGTTGTACCTGGTATACCCGTATAGCAACAAACCGTTCTTACATCAGCAATAGGGTGTACAGTAGGTTTCTTACCTCTTATTGAAAAAAAAGTAATTGATTGAAGCTGAAACTAGTCATTGTCTTGAGGATTTATTGTCTTTACGAACATTCTTTTGAAGCAGAACAAAACTTTTGAAATATCTTTGTCTTCAGTCATAACTGAGTATTATTTTCAAAAATCTTTTTGAAATCGCCGAAACAATGCTAACATAACTTTGAAACTTCGCTCTGTAAGTTTTTAATTATGTATAGTGTTTACCACGAATATACGTGAATACACCTTAAGAATTGGACCAGTCTCGTATTAAGATCAAAGTTCAAGGATCATGTGAACACCGTTATCAGTAAAATAGCGGAACAGTGATTGTTTTGAGATACTAATTGTGCAATATTGCGCATTGTTCTTTTGAGCACCAAATACGGAAGCAATCTTACAACAGCAAAATGACAGTTCTCAGCATTTGCTTATTGCTAACTTGACAAAATATTCCTGAGATGTTTGATGCGCGAAGGGGTATTGCGACATTTGCATGAATCTTCTATGACGCATCGGATGAAGTGTGAATGCATCGACATGAGTCACCCTAATGTTAGCACAATACTTCGAATTTCCTCATACTTCTCCGAGAAGGCTCATGCTGTCAGTCCGAATGGAGTTTCTTTATCATCGCCCTTAAATTATTCAAAGTGGCCCGGCACGAAAGGAAGATAATATGAAATTGTCTGTTCGAAGTCATTTCCGACCTGACCTGACCTTAATTTTTCTCGAGCGATCGTCCACTTTGTTCGTTTCAGTGTCATAAATACAACGCCGAGCTGTGGGTCCGAGTTGGAGTGACGACGTTACGGAGCGTAGAAATTACAGAGCACGGAGGGAGCAGTGGTGCGACAAAGTGATTTGTGGAATTGCCTCGCACGACGGACCCTCTTGAGATTTCTCGGCTCTTTTCGGTGGAGAAGCTTGACGTTTGATTGCATTCAGTATTCCTTCAGTTTCATCTCTCGCTCTGTTTTGTCCTCTTCTGCATCTTTTATCTGCTTATCTGCACCACTTTCCCTCATTAACTTTTTCTCTTTTTCCTTTGCTATTTTTTATCCTTCTGTTTCCTTACATTCATCCTGAGGTGTTACCTCTTTCCTTTTTTCACTCATGTACGCATCTCCCCCCCTCAATTTTTTCCTACTTCTTTCCTCTCTTTCGTCAGTTTTCGCATTCCTCTTTTTCTTCTCTTAACATTCTTCATCTCCATTTTTCCGTTGCGGGTGGGGGAGCTCATGAGACGTTACACCCCCTTTCCCTGCCCCCATCCTTGTTCCTCCTGCTCTCCGTACCCCTCGGGGAGCCCCTTTCCGAAAGCCTGGGTTCCGGCCTCGCTTATTGGCCGCGGCAGTAGAGGCGCTTATAATGGTTCTGTTTTCCGCAGCTCTTATTACGAGGACCCAGCCGTATACTCGTGCCTCGCCCGCCGCCTGCGCCGCGGCGGTGAGCGGTAGCAGCAACGTAAAGTGGGCATTTAGTCTGCGTAACTCGGAGTTTCTCCCATTTTAAGAGAACAGGATGGAGGGTTCTTCCTTGGAGGCGGGAGTGGGTACGTTCTCAAATCGGACTCTCATTAACCGGGTGATTTTTGCCACGGGTTGTTGAAAACGTTCACCTCCATCAATAAGCACCCCATTCGTTTCTCTCATCGCAGTCGCGTTCTGAAGTACGCCTTCCCCATTCTCCCTCTTTCGTCCCCTCTCATACCCATCCCGTGTCATAAAAATTCCGACAAGATCTGGCGCGACTGAGAGTTTTGACGTTTTGACTAATACGTTACAAGAAACTTCTCAACACTTGTATCTATCTTCAGTGTTTTTAAGAGAGGACGTGTGACGCTGTGGAGGTATTTTGAAAGGTACGTCATGCACTAGGAGGTACTCGAGAAAGAAAAGTATACGCAAACAAGTTTTATAAACTAATGAAAGCTGTTGGGTTACAAGAAGCTTCTTTCTGAACTTCTGCCAGAACACAGTTGTGTTGCCTGGTCGTTGCCAACACGAAGGAGTTTGATGAACTCGTGTAAAAGAGATGTTGTGTCTGGGTTGTACTTCTCTTGTAACTTTCTCTTCATTTTGTAGTAATATGGTGGTTGGGACGCGCGACTTTGTTTAATAATACTCAACATAATTCAACTAATATTTCGAAGACTGCGTGACTTGTTCCACTGAGACTTCTTACCAAAATTGACGTGCTTCACTGGACAAATTGTGTGCATTCTCTTTCTAACTTGTCTCCTTTTAAACAGCTTTCTTTGGACTCGATAAAAACAAATTAAAAACACATTTTCTGCTTAAAAATGTGTATGGTTTGGTTAGGTTTGCAAACGGAAGTTTGAAGTTGTGTGACAAGTTATTGGAAACTTAGTAGACAATTAATTGTAATGTATTGATGTACGTTTACTACAAGTCACTTACTTGAGCACTATCTGTTTTTGATTGTGAATTCGAATTACTTGCGTACAGTTCTTTTTTTGTTAAATATGACCTATGAAATCTTAACTCAAAAGCATATATTCGATTCTCCCCTTCTTTCTTTTGTTGCCTTTTATGTTCTCTGAAAACAACCCTAATTTCGTAGATGGAACGTGTTTTTCTTGGAGACTATGGTGTCGAGAAGTCTGATGCATCTAGACCTGAAAGGGCGAGTCCTTTTTTCCTCGCCATGTTGACTTTACCCCATCATTTTAGGCACGTTCTGTATAGTTTGCCGTGAAGAAGGATTGGGTGTCTTACATATCCGAGGTGTGCACACATCCGGACAAACGGAGTTAGAGATCTCAGGACACGTTCACAAAATGGGTGTAATACATCTCCTTTTACACCTCCAATACTTGCCCTGCATTTTCATATATACACGACGGGCCATGGGGAACCTGCATAGAAAAAAGTCGAACCCATTTTTTTTACTTTTATTTTGAATTTATGCTAGACACGCCCAGTACCTAACACAGATTGAGGTTACACGGTAACCATTTTTATTTTATGACTTTTCTGTATATCTAAGGACTAATAAAAATTCCTTACTTTTAGAAATAATTCTCTTTTCAAGTTAACGTTGGTAGGTCCCATAAAAGTGTAGGGGATAAAACTGCGACATTTAATTTAACTCAAATCTCGATTATTTTTAGCTTTTAAAATGAATGGTGGACGATTGTTGCGTACTGTACTTGAATATGACTAACTAATATCGAACACAAATATTCTATGAAGTTCCATTTGCTGTAAATGTATTATATTTTGTAACCTTGATTTTTGTATTATTCTAATTTTTATTTATTTCTTTTTCAGGTAAGTTAACCTGGCGTATCTTTGAACTTAAGTGCAAATGTTTGGTGCTAAGTATTTTTCGGTGAGTTTTATAACTTATTCAACAAGGGACAATCTCAATGATAGTACATAATGGAAAGAATAATTGATTCTTCGCCTAGTATTTCAGATTTGAAGTATAGGTTGAACTGTTTATACGTTTCGTGATACATTGTATAGAATTAATCTCTTAACATTACATTCCACTTGTAATTGCCAAATCACGTCTTACACGTTTCAATAAATAATCATTAGTAAAGTGAAAAACTATCTCCACCTCTTTCGGGATATTGTCACAAGACTCTTTTGGTAAGGTGTTATGGGATATTGTAGAATTATTACTTTTCAGCTCTATCGTCAAAATGTTCGACGGTATCAATCCACCAATACCAAATCATGCTGGTAACAATGACGCACAGAGGTGGGAGTCGATTATTATTATTATTATTATTGAAGCCTTGAGGTTCGCCAACACCTAGATCATAAGTGCTCAGGTGGGGGTCGAAATTAAAGCGTTTAGGGTTCCTTTGATTTAACTTATTGCATGATCCTTGTGCAAATTTGCCTTTTCTTTTCCTAGTGAAACGTGTTTGGCTATCACAGCAGGAAACATTGAGTGGAGCTTCTGTACTATGTAGTGCACGGTAAATCTGCTTATCTCGATTTATGTAATTTTAGCTTCTGTTTGGGAGCTTTTGTTTTTCATAAAGCTAGATTGTTTTGTGACTTAACTTTCGTATCAACAATAGTATTTACTTACGACCCATTGGAAAAACACGATAGGAGCAAATCGCTGAGAAACACACTGAAAAAAGTCATGAATATTTAAATATAAAATTAATATGGAATTTAGTCTAATAAATATAAATAAGTTTAATGTTACTTTATGAATAATTATAAATTACGTTCGTTTGTATAATTTCCTATCTTGATGAAATATCTTCATACTACGATAACTACATTGCAGACAGAACTGGAGGAGTGATCGACAGAACCATATTTCTAAAAATCTTTTTAACTTAGTTGCTAGAACGAAAGACATTATTCAACAATAATCCATTTTATAGTACGAATTAAAAATCGAAGGATGAGCGAATTGTACAACCATATACATCTGGTTTTTAAGGGTCATTTTTTTCGTGATTGAATAATATTTTCGCTGCGTCTTACAGAAACAGATATCTTGGCATTCTTTCAAAAGAAAATCTAAAAAATTGAAGGAAATTAAGATATTATATCGGACAGAGCGACTAGGCTTAAGTAACTTCAAAAGTTTCAAATGATAATTTGAACCATTCCCTATCCAGTGGCGATGAATTTTCGTACCCTTGTGGCGAAAACTTTTGAATTATTTGACTTTAAATTACTATGGGTTTATATGGCGAAATTTTCGCGGGCTTATGTTTTTTATATCCTGGCAAAAGTACCGGTTTAACATAGCGAAAGAAAACTACTAAAACAGCAAATGGATGTAGGAACTCAATGACGTTAAGGAAATGACAGCCGCATCACATAACCGAAGACAATGCGACCCTTGTCGAAGAAAGAGTCAATAGAAAATCTGAATTTATTACCAAGTTTTGAAATCTCACAGTAATTATCTTCGTCCAACAGTAAATATCAGAATAATTAATTATTAATTAATTAGAACCACTTAGGTGAATATTTCCAATATTTGTGAACAGTTGACAACTTCACTTCAGTCAACACGGATATAATTAACTTAAACTTTTGGGGCTTATAATAACGTCAAAAACTTCTCTCTTTCACCACTATGATAAAAAAAATGCTCGTAGTGTGATTCGATAGTATCTGCCCAAACGCCACTCTATCATACCTAAAATTCCGAGATATGGCTATGGGCAAGAACGCATACAGGGAAAGAGTGGTGCTCTGCAGGTGCTAGTGAAATGAAGCGGGATGGGGAGGTTCGAGGTGCGACTTGGGGACGATGGGAACGTGCCCTGTTGTGCATGCGTCTGCAAGTCACTCGCAATATCTTTAGCCCTCGGTGCACGTGCGAGTGCGAGGAAGAAAGACTCGAACACGCTGCGACGTGCTAATACGACGAATATCGACGGGCAGACGTGACGGGAGGTCATTGATCTTTGCATCTTGCTCTTTCTCACTCAACGTATATACTTTTAAATACATATTAATTTTTTCCCCACAAAGAATTTTATGATACATTTCGCCGGGAATATGCTCATTTTTTACGCAACGTGTTCACCAACGTATCTTTCGGTTTCATAACGACTATTATTCTACTCCTGAATGAATATGTTTACTTGAATGCTAGGTTTAAAATGCAATAACTTCGAGATATATTCAAAAATCAAATCGATTCAAAAGTATTTTTACCAATATTTGTGGAATAAGTAAATACTTCATCGTAACCAAGTCAGAGTGGCGAGCGTCCGGTATTTTTTTCAGTCTGTAAATACATTTCAGTGTGTTGAACTCTGGAAAATACCTTGTGACCATAGTTGTTGAACATAGTTAATTCTTACATTAGTTTGTAGATAATTTTTACTTCAGGGAAAGACGTTGTATGAAACAGCACCCTTTTTTCTTTAGAGCGTAATTAAATCCACACTTAATTTACTGTCATATTATTCAAAAACGTTTTAAAGGTGTGCATACGTTTTGCACTAACGTTCATTAACTGCGCTTACAAAGTAAACAAATATCTCCAGTGAATCCGTGTACGTAGTTTCAAAGGACCACGTTAAGTTGCGCATAGTTTTATGTCTCGTTGTGCTAACTGTTAGTGCAAACGTTATTGAGATGTCGTAAAAGTTATGAAAATATTGCTTTTGTCACGTTTAAGCGTATATACACACTTGCGCAATATAATTTACCCCAAGGTAGACAGGGACACAGTATTTAATGACTCCACTTGCTGTTGCATGCTGACAACAATAAAATTCTCACAATTTGCCGTCGGTTGCAGTGCGTCGCCAATGCGTTTTTGAATTTGTGAAGTCTCTAGTTCATTCTGGAATTCAATGAAAAGAACAAATTAGTCCCAACACAAATATGAACGAATTCTAGACAAATGTGTATTAATAGACTCAGAGCTACAGTTCGTCGATGATTATATTCAAACTTCACTTGTTAAGAAGTGAACTTCATAATATTAAAATTACAGACGCGAATTTGAATAATTTTAAACATTGCCAGATAGGTATAATAAAGATGATTTGAATATCTATGAATTTAAACTTTGAAATAGTAAGCTCGTCCCAAATAATAACATAAATGTTAACAATGATTTTTTTAAAAATACCATTCAAATGCCCAACCAACGTTGAATTATTTTTAATATTCGACCCAATACACAAAAAATTAATAACGTAATGAGGCAAACAAATTATTTTTAAATTTTTTATATAACTATGAATTTGTAGATCATATTTCATTTCTTGGGAGCGATTTATGGGTAAAAAAGTCATACTATTTATACAAATTTCTGGCAACTGAGTGAAAGTATTTTAATAATTAGTCACATCTACCAATAGTAACTTCGCGGTCTTTTTTCGATTATTGGAACGATATAATGCCATGTGATTGCCAATGTAATGACAAGTCAAGTAAAGCAGTCACCTGTTTTCTGTTACCCTCACTTAAAAGTTCATGAATCAGTGTGTACAATCAGTATCGGTAGAATTTACCCTACAAAATGTTTGTTGTCCAAAATCTACCATTGTATATATGTATTTTCGTTTCGGATTAACGAAGGACCAGGATGACGATTGTTAGTAAGGTTCATTTCTGTATGAGTTTACTTACTAGACACATCATACCTTTTTGGGGGGAACAACGTCTAGATAGTATCCAGTATTACAACTACGGTTGTTAGCCGCAGATGATGGGCTCTTCTTCACAGCTATTTAAACTGAGACATGGATATGAAAAGCTACAAATTTTATCTTGCCCCGCCCGGGTATCGAACCCGGTGACGAGCAATCAAGGTGACACCGTGGCCACGACAGGGACTCGACGCAATTGAAATTTAATAAATAGAATTTTATCTCCCCTATGTTGTTTAAGGGAGTAACTTCGCACTCGTATAACGGTGAGGTGTTATCTTCATTCTGCAATACATTTGTGTCTTAAAATATGTGGTCGGAAAACCTTACCATGAAATCTTTTCTGTGCATGAAGGGTGTTTGGACATAATAAATATTAAATAATGTGCCATTTAATGCTCCATTGAATTGTTAATAGTAATTTCATGCTGCCTTGGAGTAAAAAGTTGGCGACCTGTATCTTAAATTCATGCAGGTTCTCACAGGAAAAATAATTGTTTATTTGACACAGTGCTCATTATCTTACACATTAGGGATCAAACACTAATAAAATAATATATATTCCTTTTTTCCATTTCCTTTGTAGTATGTGTAAATGGGAAATGTAGCGTGCTATTGAAGCTTATCTACATGAAGCGATAGGAGTTAGGAGTTGGGTGGTAGGGTATTGTTAGTCGGTGGGTCGGTTAGCTGGGTTTACCAACAACTTAGCCCACGTGGAGGGGTTGGTAGAAGCAGTTAGTAATAGTTAAGTTCTTGATACTAGGAGAAGATGGATAGAGGAAGGAGGGTTTGCTTTTCAGTAGTTATAACTATATGTAAACTTGGACATTCATGTGAAAAGTTACAAATTTTTCTGGTCTCACCGGGAATTAACCCCGGAATGACATGGTGAAGAGCAAGAACGTTACCACCTGAGCCATCAGAGTATATATTACTTAAGGGGTCTAGATTTTTTAATATGTCTGGTTTATTTCGACTCTTTTTTAAGATTTATAATAATGAAAATTAGTGTTTGATGTGAGCAGAATAAGATATAACTTATGATAATACGTCCATTTATTCGTTTATAAATTAATGATGTGATACCTTACCCCATGAGTCATCATTCCCTTTTAAATAAGTGGAAAAACCTACGTTCAATCCCTCACGTGGATGAATTGATGGGAGTGTTGTTCTGTTGGACTGCGGACAATCCCCGGTCCCATACACAAGCGGGTTCGATATTTTACGAAAATCAGAGTTATAGAACATAAATTTTTTTCTCATATCCTCTCCTTAAGAATGTGTTGGCATGGAGGGGAAGATCTATGGGCTCAATCTCGTCACACCAGAAAACGACGGAGTAAACAACAGAACAGTAAATATCAAATCAACTGAATATATTTGTGTATGTATTGTTTTTTATGTACACTCTATTGTTCATAATTATCAAAAGCTATACAAAATACGGTACTTATAGTACTTGAAATTCGTAAATTTCCCCCCCTCATTTACGTATCTACCCTTATATCCAAATTCAGAAATAAATAATCAACAATTTTTTTTATCTTGCGACTTTTGTACTGAATTACTGATTTTCTGAAATCTCGCCGATCTAAGTAGAATCGACCCCTTATTCACATAAATGGATTAGTATTGTAATTAAAATGATAAATACAACATTCGGTTTAAACTTTCCTATGTGAGTGCTAAAGTTAAGCGTTGTTTCGAGCACAATCCATTTAATATACGTGTTTAACACGCTTCATACAGAGTTCGTATGCGCTTGTAGCTACCTCCAGCGCATATGCTGTGCAACCATCATCTTCGCGGCATGATGGAAGCTGCAGCTGCAGACACACGAATTAGCGAGAAGGCTTACCTGACTACCGCACCTGCCTTTCTTTCTCATTTCTCTCTGTTTCTCTCCCTGCCTCCATCCCACCATCTCCTCCTCCACCTCCTCCTCCTCCGCTTTCAGGTGCAGTTCAAGTTCGTGCTCCGTTTCCCTCCCCCATCATACCACGTATTTCCCTTTACAAAACTTAGTTTCTTATACTTTTCCTCATTATTATGATTTAAAAAATTAAGTTACATGTTCTTCGAGTCGTAATCCTCTCTTCCACTTACGAAATATTTGCCTGTTTTCATGATATAAATTCTTTTTGTTTAGAGTAAAGTGTTTTGTCTTCAACCTATTTCTTTTGGGATTTTTTCATATATTTTACATAATTTTTCTTTATTAAAAATTTCCTTCTTTTTTCATTAGTGTAGTTTGTGACGCCTTAGATAAGAACTATGCAAGAATCGTCTCCGACCCAGATTCACGTGGGAGTTTATCTGATATTGTTGAACCACTCAGAACTAATGGGTTCTTGTGTTGAACCATGAATTAGTTTATACAAAATTTAATCGTCTACATACATAAAGGGAGATGATATCTCAAGTTCGTGACATATGACGTTTATTAAACCAAAACATAAAACCGAAAATTCACATTTCACCTTTTAATCGGAATTTCAACAAATCCTTTTTTTTGTGAGGATACGAAGTAACATCCTCTCAAACCTTCATGATCTCATTTTTAATAACACAGACACAAAAAATTAAAAATAACTGTTCCTACGACAAGATTCACATATTCTTACGTATTTTGATGCGCTGAAACCAAATGCGGTGTCAGAATTGCTTCATCACTCTCCAATTTTTTTTAGATCGCGAAAAACTACCCTTAAATAAAGAAAATACGGATTTAAAAAACTAAAAAAAATTTAATAATGATTTTATTTTATAGTTTTATAACGAAGAATGTGCGTTGT